>PVHX01003967.1:0-133551 GCA_004024805.1 Geosciurus inauris
TTGGACAAGACAAATACTAAATCTACCTCATAAGCTTGTTAAAAAACAACAGTTCCATCAAAGTTGGTATGTGGTACGTAGCACAGTGTGCAGTGAACGTCACTAAGGGGTTGACAGGAACTTCAGGAGGGTCAGGAGGCTTGGGCAAGTACCACGTCCAAGAATGTTCCTCCTCCCTATTCTATAATTCCATGTGAAACTGTCTTCCATGAATTTTGAAGGGTTTTTTGGTCCAATTTCAAGTCTTTTATGAAAGAAACCATCTTCAAAAGATCTTAAACCTTCAGTAGTTAATCTAGGAAGAAGAAAACAAAGTAGAACCTGACCAAGCTACCTTCCTGTAGCTGATGTTGAATTACCATGTATTTGAATAATGAATGCATTCCCATCTTCTAAGTCTTATTTATTAACCATTCCTTTAACTCTTGATCCTAATAGTGTCAGAATCAAGCAGGAAAAGTTGATACCATATCAAACTTTCTGCGGTTAGGCTTTGGAGATCTCTCTTTAACAAGCTGCTCAAGCAATTCTGAAGCAGCCAGTTTGTTCCCAGTCTGTGGGCTGGCATTTGAAAACCAAAGAGCCACTCTGTCTTATTTGACCCCAGAATCCTATAATATCTCCTTTACACTATCATCTGTGTGGCCCTAACCATTTCTCTTAGCAACCAAAAATCAATAACCAAGCTTGCCCATCCTGAGGGTCTCACCATGAGACAAAGATAGGTATGCAAAGCATTCAGCAATCATCAAGCTCTGCTGGACATTAAAACTTTCCCTGGCCAGTCAGTCCCCACCTGCAACTAGGTGACCATTTCTACAATTCTGAGGCAACATGGAGATGTATTTCCTGGACACTATTTTTGGGGCTTTGTCTCTCGGCTGTCTCTGTATCTGCTTGGTGCTTTGAAAGCTTGTGCTGTCGGGTGACCTGATTCTGCTGACCCCACCTGCAGCATCCCCTTCTAGGGAGTGTTTTGCAAAGAGGCTGTTAAAGTAGAACAAGCAGATCCGAGAAGACGGCCATCTGGCTTCTGCACTGCAGATGCCCACACGAGCCTTGAAAAATTCTCGCAGGGGAGGAGGTGGAAGATCCTGTGGGCTGGCTGACGAAGAGCTGAGAGGAGGACCTTCCTCCCCTGGATGTCCCTGCAGTTGGACCCGTCACCATAGTGGGAGAGAAGGAACTCCACCCCTCTTAGAGGAGAGTCTGCAACATCTGAAGTCTTAAGCAAACACCTTATCTTTATAGTCTGTGCCCCAGAGGCACACACTGCACAGCCACTGTCAGAGTGGCTCAGAAATGCAAGAACCAGCCTCTTGCCTGGTCACCAGTGCTTTGCCCTCTTGCTCACGCTTTCTGTCCAAACTCCTGGTATGATGAAAGGACAGACTTTTTAGCTATACGTACACGTGTGTGCATCATTTAATTGTCTGTGTGTTGTATGTCGTGTATTTTATATACACTTAAAATATAGATTTATTTTCCTTATTTGATGAAGACAAAGAAAAAGTCGGGTTATGAATATGTACTTAGACTTTTAAAATTTGGAATTTTAGAGCTAGAAGAAATCCTAGGGATTATCTAAAACCACCAGCCCTTTTTTAGGAGATAAAGTGGAGGTGCACTCCTTGTCTCTCCATTTCCCAAAAACTTTCCCTTTGGGGGATGGGAAATAGCTCTAGATTTTCTTATCACGCTCTGCCAGGCCTCTGCCTCGCTACCAAGATGGTGGCCCTCTAGTCTAAAGAGGTAACGCATCCTGCATAGGCGTGGCCAAGCTCAGCCTGTGCAGGATTCACACCTCACATCCTGGCAGTGATGTGTGGCTGCTAGAGAAAGCAAAGATTAGAAGAACTGTTAAGAACCCTGCAGGCTTCTACTGCTTCCATTGACAGTGACCCCCGAAAACCAATCTCTGGTCACCCTCATTAAAGCCGGAGCAGGTATCACACCTCAGAAGCCCTCCATCTCTGTTTCCCCACCTCCAGCCACTTCATGGTGTGGGAGTGGCAGGCACTGTGCTGTCTAGGGAGCAGCTGGAGTGTGCTTGTGCCTGGTCTTAGTGGTCCCCTGCCTTACCTCCAACCAGTTTAACCATGAGTCAGAGACAGCGGCCCCGTGACCCACCAGTGACCCTGACAGCACTTCTTCTTCCTCGTGGTTTTCTGTTCCATTGGATATCATTTGCTAGCCAAATGGTCTTGGGGCACTTGGTGTGTTTTCTGGCACTCAGTGTCCCCATCTGGGAATCCTGGTGCCCGCCTTACAGGGTTGCTGTGAGGACTGGCCGTGGGCCAGCAGCTCTTCCTCTCTGGTGGCGCCCTCCTCTCAGCGAAGCCACATCTGCTCTCTTCTTTCACTTCACAAGAAAGGGTCATGCTCTCTGATGACAGGGACATCACACACGTATGATGCAGAAGTTGGATCAGAGCTGGTCTGTTGCTCTTAGGATCCGTACGAACTCCTGCATGTGTTTGGAAATGTTCTCACAAACTTGACCTCTGAAAGGGAATCCTAAACCCAGGCCACACCTCCAACTTGGTAGGTAGCTGGGTTGTTGCCGTCTCTCTCCTGCTCCTTCCATTTATTCTCCCTGAACATTATGCTGTAAATGTATTGACACACTGACATTTCAAGCTCTTTTCATTTTAAGCTGTTTCTCCTTGAAGATTTCTCACCACCAATCCCTGTCTGCCCCCTCTCAAGGATGAAAATATCAGAGGGAGAAGGAAGCAAGTCATGTAACTAAAAAGAGAACTGTATGTTGGAGGAGCATAGACAGCATCGTTGGCCTGGAGAAAGACAGACGGCTGCCGCCAGGTACACAGCCTCTGTGCAGGTCCAGAAGGCCCCAGCCCTCAGTGGACAGTAATCAGGGTGGAAAAGGAGACAGAGCAAAATACAGGGGAATAAAAATTGAAGAAAGTATTATTTTCAAACAGAGTACATATTTGGGTTTAAAAACAGAGAAAAAAAAAAACCTAAAGTTTGGTAATTATGTCAAAAGAGAAAAAGAACAGATGATGACAAATTTCCCTGTGCCCTGATCATGCCATCTGCCTTATAAAAACTTATTTTAATACTGGAAAACTTTTAGTTTTATTTTAAAACTATTGCCATTATAGTTTCTGTTGGTGAATTTATTTGTCAACATCAAAATTATTTTGACCACATCCTATCCTCCAGGTTTCTAACAGGTGCTCTGCAGAATAAAGAAATATAATGGTCTCGGCAAAATTCGGCCAGAGAGGATACAGGGCATCTCTCCCCCACACAGCACTCTTGCTAAGAAGAGCCAACTCTCATGGAGCACGAACTCTGTGCCCTCATGGTCACCTCCCTCCCTTGCATGACACTCCTGTGAGCTGGCATGTGGTGTGACAGCTGTGTCCTACTTTGTTCCTTACAGATGAAGAAACTGAGGTAGAGGTAAGTCTGGGCTGGGAGGTAACCGTCTCTGCCTCTGATTCTGACTCCACCGCAGTTGGAACATGACTTTGAACCTCAGATCTGGACTGTGGGTTTCTCATCTGCAAAAGTGAGACACTGCGTTGAATCATCTCAAAGGACTCCGCTCCCTCTCAGTACCCTGATTTGGGCTTCTATGTTTTGTCTCTAGAAAACTGGATTTTAAAATTCAGAGAACATTTTTAAAATGGAAAACCGGGGAGACGACTATAATGAAGCCTGGGCAGCTGTCTGAAGGTGCAGAGCAGGACTGCCAACTAAGCTTGGCTTGGGAGCCATGAGCTTCTATCTCAAGCAAGAACCAGAAATCGTGGATAAGGGGGTTCATGTAATTCAAAATGTAAAGTAAGTGTAAAAGCTCAGAAGAGGGAAGGATGGAAGAGATTCCCAGCCCCGGTGAGTGAAGGGTACGGCAGGGGAGTCGAGCACCACGATGTGATTTTCCCTTTTTGAAGACCATCTGCTGAAACCGAGCACAAGAACACAGTGGGGTTTGAAGGATCTGGAATGAATGAAGGGAAGGAAATGCTGAGGAGCCTCGGACAGTGGCCTCCAGAGCCGCCAAGGAACGTGTGCCTGGCCTTCTGTCAGGAGAAGGCTGCTGAGGGCTCCGGGCCACGCACATGGCCTGACGTCCACAGCGGAGAGCCACAGCGTGGGGTGAGGCAGCTGTGGGCGCTAGTGGCTTCTATCAAAGGGGCCCGAGGGGCAGGGGTGGGGACGGGCTCCGGGCACAGCGCCTGCCCCGCCTGCAGGAGGCCTGGCTCCAACCCAGCTCCTGGAACCAGGAAGCTCCTGAACCCTCCAGAGCTCTGCTGCCCTGGTGTCCCTGCAGCTCACAGGTGGAGATGCAGGGCCCATGGAAGTGAGGGCGGAGAGATCCCTGCTCACGGATACCTGTTTACTGTCTTAAGCATGCAAATAACACCAAAAAGAGAAAAAAGAAAAGAAATTTCCCAAAGAAATAACTCACTGTTATTCTTGGACCCTTCGGGGATGCGGTCCTTGCTGTTGGTGCCTTGGGGTGGGGTCTCTCAGTGGCCCTGAACTCACCATCCTCCCCCTGTCCCCTGAGTTGCTGGGATCACCATGCACCACTGCACGGGCTAAGTAATCTGTTCTCAAGGTCATGGTATTAATTTATCATGTCTTCAAAAACTGCTGATTACATGTAAGAAATTGTGAATCAGCTGAATAAGCTCGTCTATTGTCTTTATAATGTCCCATTTAGGCTCTAACACTAATGACAAGATTCTACAATACAAGCATTAAGCAATAGAAAGTACATATTTAAAAAACCTACCCAACAACACAAACTGCCCTCTTCAGAGGAAAGCGGCAATCTCACAGGGGCCTGGAAAGCTGAAGGAAACCAGTAGAAAATCAACCCGTGGCTATTTTTAGCAGCTGTGATTTTTAAAATGTTATGTGTTAAAAGTAAAAAAGAAGGAATCTGAGTTGAAATGAAGACTTATCACTGGGAAAGACAAAAATGGCATGAGTTTCTAGTGACTTAATGTTTAATTCATGTGTTTTAACTAATGATTATTTCCATTGCGCACATTGGTGGGGTGCAGCATGGCAGTGTGACAGCGATTCGTGTCTACGGATGGTCCGGTAGTTCCCATTTAAATGGATGTTTTAGTGTAGCTCCTACGTCTATAACCTACCATAGCCCCTGTGTCTCTTGTTTTCAGAAATGGCAAGAATCTACAAGGAGGAAAACGGGGAAATGCTTTGGAAGCTATTTTATGGCTAGAAGCTGAGACGTAGGCAGTGAGCCAGCCTCAGTGGCCCGGTCACCTGCACCATCCTGGCCCTGGGCCGAGGGATGGAGTGTGGCCAGCACTGGCCCTGCCTTCCTGAGTAGAGCGGTCTCCTTGCCAGCTCTTCTGCTCTTGGTTCTCCCTGGAGCCTGGAAATCATGAGCCCCGTGCATTTGAGGAGCAAGATCCAGGCCCTGGAGGAGCCTTCGCCTGACTGTCCCTGCTGCAGCAAGAGGACACTCAGACGGCGCAGCTCATGAACAGCAGCAAGCTGTTCCTCACAGTCTGGAAGCCGGGCATCCAAGACCAAGGCGCTGCAGCTGCAAGGTTGGTGGGGCCTCCCTGCAGTGCTGTGCCCTGTGTGGCAGATGGTGCAGAGGCATGGAGGCCCAGCGCGGTGGTGGAGGCCCCCCACAAAGGCCTGGTCCCACCACCAGGGAGGGGCCCCGTAGCCAGGTCACCTCCAGAAAGCCCCGGTCTTCTGCTCCTGTCCTGGGGACTACATTTCACCTGAACAATCGCAGGGGACACAAGCCCTCAAGCCACACAGTCCTGCAGCCCTCTGGCGGTCCGGCCTGGTGGGCAGCATGTGCGCCCATGGAGAGGTGGGGAGGCTGGTGACGCTCCTCCTGGGATTCCTCCCCTTCAGGCCAGACGTGCCTGAGCCTCTGTGAGTGCCGGACACTTGCCTTGGGAAGGGCGTCTCTGGTGGCTGTGAGGACGCATCCCGCAAAGGCTGTAGTTAGGGTCCGAGTCTTTCCAGAATGCCAGTCACCTCTCGTCAGAGGTCCTTTCTAAGCTGCCTGGGTACAGACCATCTGTGACTGTGAGGTGGCGCTTGGCCCTTGGGGCAGCAGCTGTCCCCATAGTCCAGCTCTGCCCCGTCCGAGAAGGGCTCAGCTATTCTGCAGAGGAGCTCTGATTCTTTGCAGCACTTCCTGTGAACGGTGGGGCTGCCTGGGACCTGGCCTGGAGGGTTTGGAGCTGACGTGTTTGGCAGAGATCTCTCCTCCACTTCTCTCGTCATCTCCACGGTCACTTTGTTCAGCCACCACTGACCCTCCTCTGGATCACTGCGGCTGCTCCCTCCTCTCCCCTGCCACCCAAGCACCTTCCCAAGCACCGAGCTGGCTGTGGCCCGGCCGCTCACAGCCCTGCACTGCCCGCCCTTCTTTCTCTGTGGGGCGTCAAGACCTCTGCAGTCCTGTGCTCTCTGCCCCATCTCTCCTCCTCGCCTCCTCTTTCTACTTCTTGCCCCACCACGTGGGCCAGCCTTTTCCCATCTGCTCTGCTGGTGCCCTCTGTACAGCACTTCCATCACCTCCTATGGCATGACTCTGACCCGCCAGTCAAGTGCAAGCTCCCCCTGCAGCAGACGTGGCCAGGCTGGAGGCATTGGCCTCTCCAGTGTGAGCTCCTGGAGGCCAGAGGCTGCGTCTCATGCTTGAGTCCCACGAGTCTGGTCCAGGGTTTGACGCTTGCCAGAGCTCCTCCCACATCTGGGGAATGAAGCCACTGGTCCTGACAGAGGGGCTGCCTGCCGCTGGTAGCTGCATCTTGTTGCTCCTTCCATTCTTCTTTCCTTGCTGAGTCTCCCCTTGGCAGAGTGGGAGGGCGAGGAGAGGGGGTCTTTGTTCCTCCTCCAGATGGCTGGACCTGGGACGGAGCCCAGCAGCTGTGTTTGGGTGGAAGGCGAGAGGGCAGATGGCCTGGTGTCTGTGCGCAGACAGCCCAAGAGGCCACCGCCCTGGTGCGAGGCAGCCTCCGAGGCAAACTCAACAGTAGGGTGGTGGCGTGGGCAAAAGCCAGGCCAGGCCAGCGAGATAGCATTCACGCTCCAACACTGGCCACTGTGACTTCCAGGCAGCAAAGAGAATACTCTATGTGTGAGGATCTCGTGTTCCTGGTGGTGGCTTTTAACACTGCAATCCAAACAAAGCCTTTCCTCTATGAAAACTCCCTAATTACTATCATTTAAAACTTGGCTTAGCAGAAGCAAGCTTTATTACATTTCAACTCTGTTTTCTGCAAATTTTGGCAGCCACTGAATTAGTCGCCCAACCAATGCTGGTGGTAGGGTGGGGAGCAGAGGAGGGGGCTTCTTCGGTGCTCAGAATATCTAGATCCAGAACACTATCGGAGGCCTGGGCATTTGTACAAGGACAGCGTCACACGCTGAGACTCAGATGTGCTCAGTGACGTGCTCCGTCAACGGGAAGCACTCTGATTTAAGAGAACCGGGATCCTCGGGGAACCAGGGTGTGAGCAAGGGCACCACTGCCCTCCTCTCCCCCCGTGCAAGGCCCGTCACGCCTGTGTCCCCAGGATGTATGGGTGGCTTTCCTGAGGACACCCATTCCCACACACGCTCGTGAGACAGCCCCCTCCCAATCCGGGATTCCGCCGTGGCTCCTTCTCCTTCCCTACTGCACAGTTCAAGCTCTGACTCGCAGGCACCCTTCAGTGTCTGTCTGTGCTGCAGCCTCAGGTCCAGAAGTCCCCATGCCGTGCCGCCTCACAGCGCCTGCGTCTCCTCCCGCCAAAACTGCTTTTCCTACTGACACCAGCCTGTGACGGTGTCTGCCAGCAGGTGTCGTGTGCTCTGCGCAGTCGCCCCTGCCACCCTTCCAGGTGAGGAGTGGCCCCGGGGAATTCTCTACCCCACGTTGTCACCAGCACACGGGGGACACGGGTGCTGCACTAAGATGTTCCCGGGTCCCCAGGCGAGGGGGGCCTCGGCTCCACCATGGTCCTCAGGGACCTCCCTTATACAGGCGGTCGGTGCGGGAGCACGGTGTCTGTCACGGCGGGAGGCCTATGACAAAGGGCCACACACTCGTGGCTCAGTGACAGAAATGTGTCCTCTGCGTTCTGCTGGTCAGATGTCCAAAATCAAGGCGTGGCTCCAAATAGCCTCTGACAACCATGAGGAATCCAAACCCACTGGGGATCAGCCGGGGCCTCCGGCAGGGAAAGGAGCGTCGCCTGCCTCCTCGCACCCCAGGCGGAGGGCACCCGGGCCGGACTCCGCCCTCCTGCCTGCTCCCCGGGGCTCCCGCTGCCAGGCAGGCTCGAGCTGTCCCGCGCGGTGGCCAAGAGCCCCACGTGGCCACCACCACAGACGTTTACATGAAATAAAAGCAAACCAAGCAGACGCGCAGCCCCAGCCACCCCAGCACCTTCGCGGCTGGGCGGCTCCGGGTGCGAGTGGTGCTGGTGGGACAACAGGGACACAGCGCTTTGGTCATCGTAGACAGTTGTGTGGACGGCGCTGCTGAGGACTCACAAGGCTCCAGCACCAGCTCGGGCTGGACCTCAGGACTGCCTCCACCCGCTGTCGGGACACGTTTGTAGCTCCTCTTGGACTAACGTGCCCGTGAGCAGCCGTGGAGCACAGGACAGAGTGATGTGATCCGCACAAACGCCATGGTAAAGTGAAGGTGCCAGCGGCAGGCATAGCTCATACGTGGGGGCACCGGGACTGTGCTAAGCACTTCTCCTCGGGCCTCCAGTCTTCACGATGGCTCTAGTTACCCCGCTTACGGGACAGCGAGGTAACCGGCTGAGGGGAGGCCCTGAGCGCTCCTCTGTTCCAGCCTCCTGGCTCGCAGAGGTCGGACTTGAGTCAGACTGCCTGGATCCAGTCGTGTACTTGGTACTTGGTACTTGGGAAAGTACCCGGCCCTCTTGGTGCCTCAGTTTGCTCATCTGTAAAATGGGGCTTATCTTCGAGATTGTTGTGAAGTTTGGGTCTTTGGTTATTTACTGCAGGCAAGGAAAACCCGGGCGATCGCCCCAGTGACCACCAGCAGTGCTCTTTCTCACCCTGAATGAAGCCTCTTGCGAGAGTCGTGTGGCGCCCGCCCGCCCGCTGCGAGGTTTTTCTGGCCTGCCCCCTTATCCTCACCACCCGGCAGCCGGCCGCTGGTATCAAGGACGTCCTCACTTCTGCCGGGCAGTGTCGGAGGGGCTGCCCCACAGAGTGGCCAGCTCCCAGGGCTTCCTGGCTTGGGGACGTGGCTGGTGGCCCAGGTGATCTCAAAGCCCCTGTTGGTTCCAGCGTTATCGGGGTTCCCCCAGCCAGGTAGCAATCTCCCCCTCGTCCAACGGGTAGGAGGACCTCCCTAGGAGCCCTGATGAGGTCGGACTGAGAAAGGAAGGCCGCCTGGCACAAAACCACCATGCACCAGGGCGTCTCGTCTGAGCAAGTACCGATTCATTGAGGGGGTTCACTGGCTTATATAGGGAAGAGGGTCCAGTGGTGTCCGGTTTCTAAGCTAAGAATGCGGAAGGGGCTGTCCACCTGAGACAGTATAGGGTCACTCGGCTAAAACAATACGGGGGCAGAGGTCAGCCAATAAGAGTGCGGGGAGGTGGCTTCTCAGGGCAGCGTGGTCAGCACTGAGCTGACTGCTCGGTGCCATCTTGTGGCACGCCCCCACACAGCGTCACGAGATGATTTGAGCTAAGAAAGCAGAGACAGGTTTCCCTGTTGGATGAAGGAGAACAGATCTTGTGACCTAGTTGGAGCACAAAAACGTGGGCCTCATTGAAGTCGAGAGTTGGACAGCGGTTACTAGAGATGGCAGGAAGAGGGAGGAAGGACGGGGACAGCTGATGGACGGGCACTAAGTCATACTTCCAGGGGGCCAAGGAGGTCTGGTGCCCATCGCACAGCACAGCGATACAGGATCAGCAAAGCGCTTAATGTGAATCTAACATATTTCTTCAAAGAGCTAGAAGAAATTATTTGGAATGTTTGCACCACAAAGAAATGACATGTAGTTGAGCTGATAGGCATGTTTAACCTGATTTAAATATTGCACAAAATATACAACTGTGGAAATATCCAGTGGTACCCCATTAATACGTGCAAATTTTATGTATCTGTTACAAATAAATTTAATTTAAAAATCATTTTTGCAGTGGGGTAATAGCTAAGCGGGGGAGAGAGACACACATACAAAAAAAAAAAAGACTAAAACAAAACTTCACAAACATCAGCTACTAGACTGGCCCCTCCAGGTGGACAGCTTCCCGGTTCCCACCATGCTTACAGCGTGTGCCTCGGAGGCCTGAGGTGGGGTGTTCAAGCGGTCCGCTGTCTTTGAGTGACCCCTGAGCTCACCCACGGTGCTGGCAGGAGTTCTTGGGTTTCTTAAGGGGGTGTCAACTCACTGAAGGCTCATGAGTTGGGACTGCTCTGCTCTAGGACTGAAGAGGGAAATGCTCCTTAACCTCAGCACCAAGAATGGCTGGGCGACTCCTGAGCATCGACTGCGCTTGATCTTACGAACACTGACTTTGTCACTCACAGTATTTTCCTCTTCTTGGCTGCTAGGAAAGTCAGAACCAAGTTCACAGCCTGTTTCTAGCCAAATGACATCCAGTTGGTACACAAACCCTGCCCCAGTAAATTTTCATGGTTTTCCCTACTGTTATTTTCTGTTATTCAGTTCTTAGCATGACACAGAATGTAGGGCATAAATAGGGAAAAGGGTCTGTGTCACTTCAGGACCTAGGAAAGCCTCGAACACACCCACATATTCAGCGTTCTCCAAAAGCCTCAGGTCTTCTCATTTAGTTGGACAAAAAGGGAAACCCATGGACTCACTGTTCCCTGCAGTGTGGTAACAACCCCAGTACTGTGCAAAGAGTGCTGTACTAAGAAGAGGGGTGTGGTGGCGCACGCCTGTAATCCCAGCACTGTGGGAGGCTGAGACAGGAGGATCCTGAGTTCAAAGCCAGCCTCAGCAACAGCGAGGAGCTAAGCACCTCAGTGAGACCCTGTCTCTACATAAAACACAAAATAGGGCTGGGGATGTGGCTCAGTGGTCAAGTGCCCCTGAGTTCAATCCCTGGCACCCTCCCCCACACAAAAAAGTGCTGTACTAAGGAAAGGGAACCACAGAGAAGGCACTGGTTATCTAAAAACAAACAAACAAAAAGGATTAAAACATGGAGGACGCAAAATATAAAAGGAAAGAATTAGAACCGAGGTTTGTCCTGGGGCCCCTGGAGACCAGTTCGACCGTGCCCCTGTTTTCCTGAGCCCTCAGCCTCCGGCTGGAGGGTCCTGCACACCTGGGGTGCTTCTGAGAACAAACTGGGGCGGCCCTGGGCGGAGGCAGCCCGCGTCCTTCACAGGCCTCCTGGTGCCTGGTGCCCCCGAGCAGGGCCCTCTCAGTCCCACTGGCGCGGGTCTCCGAGGCCTGGCAACGGCCTCCCTCCAGGCCCCCACAGGGCCTCCCTCCAGGACCCCCCTGCGGCCTCCGGGTGGGCAGAAGCAGCAGCGCACAGTCCTCCCACGGGTGAGCGCACACGCGTGGGCGCCCACAGAGGGCGAGCCGTGGGGCAAGCGAAGGGAAGGGACTCCAGGCACGAGCAGCGTGGCCCAGGCTGCCCGGTGCGGTGGGGTCGGCCTGGAGGGAGGAGGAGCGGCCTGCCCTCCACCTTCCTCCATTCCAGTGGGATTTCTCTGGTCCTGGTGGGTTGCGCCTGCCCCTCTTGCTATGGGGAAGCCCTTCACTGCATGCAGTGCTCTGTGCTTGGTGCTCTGTCTCTATTTAAAGGCATCTCCCCCTGGGTTTTTGAATATGCTGAAATACCCGGCTTTTCATTAGTTCTGAAACTTTGGAAGAATTTCAAGACCAAATCTAATACACGAGCATTCCCTCTGATGCCGTGACAGAGGGCACCCTTACTTTAGTGGTAAGGGTGTCGGTGGTGGTGTGACAACAAGCTGCTAGATGTGAGGTAAAGAACTCGCAGGTGCTCAGGCCGGTGCCTTCTCCTGTTTTGCTAATCATGCTTCTGTTCCCATGGAGCGTCCGTAAGCTTCTGCGAACTCAAACCAGAATGACAAGATTTGGGAATTTGTGTCAGGTCTCGATGGTTACTAACACCACTAGCTTAAAGATAGATTTTCTGTCACAAACATGAATTTTAACATGTAAGTAGAGTTATTAATTTGGGCCTGTGATGGAACTGATCCACCACAATATGAAGAATTTGCAGCCAATGGGTCGGTGTCTCCCATGCTGGCCTTGTGTGTGGGCGCAGAGGCTGGTGGCTTGCAGGGTGTGACTGGCCACAGGCCACCTGTGCCTCCCCTGACTGTCTCCGTTGACTGCCCAGCGCTGCACAGGCGAAGCTGGCTTAGGGTTGCTGTTTGTGGTTTTTAAAATACCAGCACTCTTGGGAGGAGCAGCACAGCTGGCACCTTGGAGTCAGCGACACATTCCTTGCATTTGCTTAGCAGACCCCCTTTGTCTCCCTGGTAACTTGGAACAGCACCCAGCAAGAAGGCGGGAGTTCCGATGAGAATAGAGAGGCAGAGAGGACAGAGCAAAGAACTGGCAGGCCTCTGGCTTTAGGTGTATATTTACAAAGAGAATCATGGAGGGGCTGGGCTGTGGCTCAGTGGTAGAGCGCTTGCCTGGCATGCATGAGGCGCTGGGTTCCATCCTCAGCACCACATATAAATAATAATTGAAAAAAATAAAGATCCGTGAAAGACTAAAAATATATAAAAAAAAGAGAGAGAGAGAATCATGGAGGTGGTGACCTGTACCTGCCAGCTGCCCAGGTGGGATCCCAGGTGATGGGGCAGCTGACTGGACAGAGAGGGATTTTGCCCTGGAGGGCCATGGCGAAGGCGAGATCCAGGCAGCGTGTGATGAAGTGCCAAGCGGCCTGGACACCTTCAGGGGCCCACGTAGGCCACCCCGCCATGAGCGCCCAGACCTGAAAGGTCCTGTTTTCTACATACTGCCTGAGGAAAACATTAATGCATCCTTTCTGGGATCCCCCCGCCAACCTCTTGTGAAATTTTTCAATAATATAAAACGCTTAAAGGAGTTTACAATGAGCACACCTAAACCTGCCGCCCAGGCTCTACCATTAATCTCTCACCATATTTTGTGCTTGCTTTATCACATATCTGTCCACCTCGTTAGAATTTTTTTCAAAAATTGGTTTTGCCTTTTATTGAGGTCATCTATCTGGCAACTACCATGTACAAAGGGGGAACCAAATGAGGGCGTATTTTTGGCTTTGGCAACCCAGCTGCACCTATTATGTCTAATAAGAACCTCAACTGCCAACTCCCCAAGCCCCATCCCTCCCCTCGAAACGGAGCCTGGAGCTTGGCATTTGGATTAAGACAAAGGAAGGAACACGGGATTAGTTGTGTTTTTGTGTCGACAGAGACGATGTGTATTTTGTTTTCAGAAAGAGAAAAAAGACTTGATATTTAAAGCCCTAAAAGTAAAACAAAAACATACAAGAAAAATTAAATAGTTTTGAATAGAGATTTAAACTGTGCGCTCTGCACCTGAGAAAAAAAGCCCAGGGAAAAAGCTACCATCTTAGAACCAGGTAAATGCTTGCCTGAGGATGAGGCTTCCACCCCAAGGCCAAGCGGGCTTTGTAGTACCCTGACCGCAGGTGGAGAGCGGCCTGGTACTCTTGCACACCATGGTGCTTGTCCACACCTGGACAGTCCCCGCAGGGTACTGAGCACTAGCGTGGTGATATTTTTGTGATCCTCCAATGCCGACTGTTCTTTGGAATAAGGCCCTGGACCATTTGCCTCCTGGTATTCCCAGTTACCAGCTGGCATTCTTTTTTTTTTTTTTTTGGTACTAGAGATTGAACCCAGGGGCACTCAACCACTGAGCCACATCCCAGCCCTATTTTGTGTTTTATGTAGAGACAGGGTCTCACTGAGTTGCTTAGCGCCTCGCCGTTGCTGAGGCTGGCTTTGAACTTGTGATTCTCCTGTCTCAGCCTCCCTAAGTGCTGGGATTACAGGCGTGTGCCACCGCGCCCAGCTACCAGTTGGCATTCTTTACCGCTGTTGCAGGGCAGCCCCAGTTCAGGGCTGGGTCACCCCACCTTCCAGGTGACACCAGAGCATCCCTGGGCTTCTCATCCTCCAGCTGTTTCCACACCTTCCCTCATTCTCCACAGTTCTCTGCCCAGGAGACCCCTCTGTCCCTGCCCAAGGACTGGCTAGGATTCACATAAGGGGGCAGCGGCTGGAGGTGGAGCCTGGGGGTTGAGGCCAGGAGCTCCTCATCCCAGTCTCCTGCTCTAGGGGCCCCTGCATAGTTCCAGCCCCAGTCCTGGCTTTTACAAGCGACTAGTGACTATCTCCTCCCGTGTGCTTGGGACCCATAAGGCAGCAGAGAAGTCCCAGCGATGGATCAGCCCCAGCAGGCTCACATTCCTGATCTGGCCCTTAGGTCTGCTGCTGATACCTCTGCAGTGACTCCTGGTGGAAATGTCTGCATCTGAACCATCTGTGGTGGAGAAGCACATTTCTTGACAGATTCTAAGTGGTGCGGGTAGGAAACTCACTTGCATTTGTATTAAAGTCATTCCACGTGTTTGCCTGACCAATTCAAAAATGCAAATAATAAAAAATAAGAATCAAAGAAGTAAAACCATGACACATGGAATTTGTGGAACACAGCTGAAGCAGTGCTTGGGGGGAGTTTTTGATTTTAAAAAACTCTGGCCTGTATATCAAGGATATAAGTTTTCATCCCAAAAAGCTAGAAAAAGAAAAGCATAGGAAACAAGCAGACAGGAAATAAAGATAAGCAGAGAAATCTACACAAAAAGTGGTGGAAAGAAAGTACAGATGAAACCAAAACTTGGCTCTTTGAAAAGATTAATAAAATTGATAAATCCTGAGTTAGGATCAAGAAGTAAAATTCACGTTACCACTGTCAGAAAGAAAAAGACACAACTACATGCCCTAAAAATTTTCTTAAGTTTAATGAACTAATATTACAATTTTATGCCTAAAAATTTGCCAACAATGTTGAAATAGATAAAGTCATTGAGAAATACCAATTACATGAACATGAGAGGAAATAGAAAAAATAAGTAATTCCTAGATTTATGAAGGAAGTTGAGTCTGTAATTAAAAGCCTACTCGCATCCCATAAAACAAAACAAAACTACAGACTTAGGTGACTTTGCTGGTGAATATCCCTAAACATTCAAAGGAGAATTAAATACTTTTCAAGAAGAAAGAGTAAAAAATTCCAAAGTTTAGAGTTTTATGAGGCAAGCATAGTCTTGATGAAAAACAAAAACAAAAAACAAAACAAAACAAACTTCCAAGCACATTTTAAGAAAGAAATATTATAAGTCACTATGTTTTAAGAATGAAGACATTAAAGTCCTAAACAAAATAATATTAGGAAATTGAATCTAGTGATAAATAAAAGAGATTGTACATTATGACCAAGTGAAGTTTCACAAAATTACAAAATTGATTTGTCACTCAAAAATCAATGTAACTTATCAACTTAATAGCATATAGGAAAAAAATCATAGGGTCTCTTCAATATGTGCAGAAAAAGTTTTTGACAAAATTACATAGTTATTTGTGATAAAATCAGTAACAAGAATGAGAAGGGAACCTCTTTGATGTGATTGCTGGAGTGAGCAGCAGGCAGTACCTAGGAAAGCTTAGTTTTCTTTCCTTTTCTTTTTTTTTTTTTTTGGTACTGGGGATTGAACTCAGGGGCACTCGACCCCTGAGCCTCCCAAAGTGCTGGGATTACAGGCGTGCGCCACCGCGCCCGGTTTAGGAAAGCTTGTTTTTCTGGGAGGTGGAATAAGAACTCTAAAGAATGTCATGACAAAAGAATCCAAGGGAAACTTGGTCACTCCCCTGTCTCCAGTCTTCAGGTGAGGATCAGAGCAGAGAGAACTGGGTTGCAAAGTAAAAGAATGTACTCATAAAACATCTGAAGAAGCCGGTCTGCATAGTAGGCATGCAGCCTGTCCTCTGTCTTCCTCCGGCCTGTAGGCACAGGCTGGCTCTCCGCTTTGTCCTGGCCTGCCACTGCCTGAGGAGCACATGAGTAATAAAATGTCCAAATCCTCTCTTGAGTGCCCCAGGCTCTTTTTTTTTTTTGGTACTAGAGGTTGAACTTGGGCACTCGACCACTGAGCCACATCCCCAGCCTGATTTTGTGGTTTTATGTAGAGACAGGGTCTCACTGAGTTGCTTAGAGCCTCGCCCTTGCTGAGGCTGGCTTTGAACTCACCATCCTCCTGTCTTAGCCTCCCAAAGTGCTGGGATTACAGGCTTGTGCCACCATACCCAGTTTCCCCCAGGCTCTTTCTTGGGATCAGTAAACCATATCCTGGGATCTCTGCCGCTCTGGAATTGAACACATATATAAAGAGTACCTGAAGCGGGTGCAGTGGCTCACGCTTATAATCCCAGCACTTTGGGAGGCTGAGACAGGAGGATCGCGAGTTCAAAGCCAGCCTTAGCAACAGTGAGGCACTAAGCAACTCAGTGAGACCCTGTCTCTAGATAAAACACAAAACAGGGCTGGGGAGGTGGCTCAGTGGTCGAGTACCCCTGAGTTCAATCCCCCGTGCCAAAAAAAGAAAAGCTAACGAAAAGAAAAAAAAACATTTTAATCAACAAGTGTATGAATTTGAGAGTGAAGAAATATGGATTAAAATTAATGCAGGAATGATGTTTCAAAAATCAGGGAATTTTCAGTCAGGCACAGTGGCACATGCCTGTAACCTCAGCAGCTGGGGAGGCTGAGGCAGTCGAATCGCAAGTTCAAAGCCAGCCTCAGCAAGGGCAAGGCACTAAGCAACTCAGTGAGACCCTGTCTCTACATAAAACACAAAATAGGGCTGGGGATGTGGCTTAGTGGTCGAGTGCCCCTAAGTTCAATCCCTGGTACCAAAAAAAAAAAAAGAGTACCTGAAAAATATCTATGGCTAGTGTTAAATAAATGCTAAAATACTGAACTCATCTTTTATGCTAGAAGTAAAACAAGGAGGCTCCTATCACCGCTTGCGTTAAACACTTTGTTGGAGGAAATAGCTAGTGTTCTAAGGCAAGAAAAAAATAAGAAAGTTTGGAAGCGGCACTGTTTTTATTCACAGATGACTTGACTGTCTACAGATAGATTTACATAGGGACCTTGTCAGTTCAGATTAGACAACTTAATATTGTTTAGGTGTCATTTCTTCCCAAACTGACCTATAGATTCAATGGAATCAAAACTAAAGTTCTAGTTTATTTCTTTGTGGAAATTTGTAACATTTATATAGGAATGCAAATGACCTAGATAGTTAGGGTGACCCAGAAGAAAAACACGAAGTTGGTGGATTTATACCACCAAATTTTGAGATTTACCATAAAACTACAGAGATTCAGACACCTTGGGATTGGCTTGAGAACATGCGAGTAAACCAGCAAAATAAGCCAGAGAGCCTAGAAATAGACCCACATATACAGAGTCATTTGATTGGCAATAATCACACCACGGCAAAAGTAGAATCTTTTCAACAAGATGACGCCATAGGGCACAGGAGTGCTGACATTCAGGGAAAGATGGTACGGATTTCTGGTTAGGATTTCAAGCCAGTGGAAGCTTACACATTGCTGTGAGTGCGTGCATTCCAACAAGTCCTAGAAACCCGTTTGGCCTTGAATATGAATGCTAAATATACAACCATTTTTAGACTCAGCAATCTCACTCTTTAGTATGTAACCCAGAGGAATAAGGGAAGCTTGTAGCTGCTAGAAGACAAGAATGTTCAAAGCAATTTTTGTTTTTTCATAAAATCCCCAAATTGGGAACAATCTAGATGTTGATCAGTGAAAGAATAGGTAAATAAATTCTGGCCTATTTATACAGTGGAATATGAAATCCAGCCATACTGTTAGGCAACACGAGGTCAGGAGAGCAGTTCTGTAAGATGGGCCCACTGTGCCGACCCCCACATACTTTCTTTGCAAAAAAAACAATTTACCTGCTGCCCTGCCTAGCCTAAGTGGACAGGATATGTCACTGTCCTCAACAAGCTACCTGTTATCTGCAAGGAAATGCAGGCAGGAAATAACGTTGATAAGAGGAACCTAAGTTACCTTGAAGGGAGAGATTTTGTGACCCTTTTCACAGATCAAATTTCAGAAGATAAAGATAATTCTATGGTTATGAATCCAATCAGAACCTCTCAGCATGGGCCAAGGTGACATCAAGTCGTCATGGCAATAGGGATATCGGGCTGGGGCTGTGGCTCAGGGGTGGAGCGCTTGCCTGGCATGTGTGAGGCACTGGGTTCCATCCTCAGCTCCACATATAAACAATAAATTAATAAAATAAAGATCCATCGACAACTAAAAAAATTAAAAAAAAAAAAGAAAATCTGATGTCACCCAGTTTCAGTCAAAAGTTAAGAAGTGGACCAGGGTGGAACTCTCTGGAAACTTCCCTGGGATCCCCAATGAAACTGGAGTGCAGGAGAGGCACTTGGTCCCTCTCCTCTCTGAGAGGACCCGCTCTCTCCCTTTTCCTAACCCCTCAACTCCTGCCTGTTACTCCGAGCACATGTCTGGAGTCGTTCTGACTTCACTGCAAGGATCAGGGCCTGAAGGGGGTCTCTGCTGCCTCAGGTTCTCGGAAGGCCCCAGCTCTGTAACAATACAAAATACACAAACACCACGAGTGAATCCCACCAATTCTAAGATCAGCGAAACAATCCAGGCACCCTAAAGGACATGCAGTGTGTTTCCATTTCTATGAAATTCAACAAGAGGAAAATCGTACGCTTCGTTTTATAGCAGTTGATCTCGAAGGCACACAAAGGTTGCCTTGTACGGTGCACTAAGATAAAACACCTCTGCTCTTTCAATAAACGAACGTGATCAAAGGAATCTATTATACCGAGCCTTGCCAACCCAGCACCTTATAATCTATCATTAGTTAATTGGGGAGAGTAAGTAGAAGCCTGATGTTCTTGGAAATGTATAAAACGCCAAAAAAAGGCCCTCAGCAAAACCCTAGGCATCAGACCCCTAGGGTGGACTATTTTAAGATCTTAACCCCAGGGCCCTACCCAGGCCCGAGCTTCCTATGGCTCCTCCTCCCACACGAGCTGGGGGCTCCGTGCACTTGGCCTGGGGATGAGAATGGCACAGCAGATAGGCTGAGAAGCCTTTTCAGTTTCAAATGCTTGATCCACAGCGGGACCAGAAAGAGCACAGGATGGAAGAATCCAAAGAACACATAATGACTCAGATCTAGAGTTCCCACCTGCAAAACCAGCCTCAGGAAGCCTCCAGCCTGGAGGGGAAGCACGCAGGGCTGAGCCCTGAGGGTGGCCTCTGCCTGGCCTCCTGGGCTGCGCTCAGGGGGAGTAGGAGGGGGTGGCGGAAATCCAGCTGGGTCTGAGGGACCTGAGTGTAAGGGCAGCCATTCGTGCTTCCCAGGTGGGGCTGGAAGGGTGGCCTGCCCCATCGTCTACCCACGCTCCCCAGGAAGCAGGAACAAGAGCCACGGGGACCTGGGATGACGGCCCGAAGCAGCCTCCTGGGAGTCCCTTTCCGCCCCAAGCAGAGATGGAAGATGCACCAAAGACAGACCCACACGGGGAGGCCAGAGGTCAGAGTGGGGTGAGGTAGCCGCACAGCGTGGACCCCCGTCGGGAAGGAACACACAGCGTCTTAGCCGAGGCCCGACGCCTGCTTCGCAGACGCTCACCAAGATCCCACGTGCATTGCCGAAGCCGCCACCGCCCGGCCTCGGAGCCTGCGGGTAAGGTGAGGCGAGCCGGCTTCAGGGCGAGGGCGCTCCAGCTCTGGCTCATCGCGCCTGAGCCGCACGCCAGGGCTGCGCAGAGCCGGGCTCCCCAGCGAAAGCCCCCCACTTCTCACAGGGAGCAGGCATGTGAAGCAGAGGAGGCTGGGCCGGCTGGCCTCGGTCTCATAGGCGACCACAGAACATCGCAAGGGCGCGGGAATCCTGACGTCCCACCCCAGCTCTCCGACGTCACTTCTGCCTGAGCCTGGTTGGCACCGAGTACACCGTGCTCCTGGGACAGCCCTGCTCTGGCCAGCGTCACCCTGGCTTTTCTAAGCAGTGGACACACAACGCGGAGTGGTGGGAGAAGTGGGGAGTCCCCGAGGCCCTGGGGAAGCAGGTGACCGGAGGCAGAGCCGCGCTCGGCCTTCATGCATGGCTGCTACCCGCTGAAATCCTCCCCGGCGCCCCCCGCTTTGGGGCTAGCCTAAATTCTCTCATCGGGACTGCTCCCCTTGTGCAGGTGAAGCCGGGCCGCCCCAGTTCCTCGTCTCGGTACATTTCGGGCCTCGGGTCTAATTTCGTTTCTGTTGTCGTCAGAAGTCCCCGTCTCGTTACCAGTGGGTGTGGTTTGCAGGTGCACAGGTGCGAATCAAGTGGGTGGCGTGGAAAGGGGACTTCCGGCCTTGCTGTGGGCTGGATGCGCCCAGAACAAGCCTACAGAAACAGCCGGGAAGCAGGTGAACTGGGCTTGGGGCGAATTATACCCAGATGATGCCAAAACCTGGCCACAGGACTTCGCCATGCTGACACAGCACCTGGGAACACAAGCTTTCTTGCAGGACACCTCTCAGCTCTCTGGGTTTTCCTCCCTAACTCTGATTCCAGCCCAGAGTAGAGGTGCTGCAGAGGTCAAGCCCAGGTACCAAGCCCAGGCGTTTACCTGCCATCTGGGAAAGTGCAGGATGGTCACTTTGCAGCTTCTAGGGTGGGTAGTGGGCTCTGTCTTACATCTTGACCCAAAAAGAGGGGAAATCTCCCTAAACATTAGAGGAGGTCATGGGCAGGGGAGCCCAAAACATAGCACTTGTCTACCATGAACGTTGACTACTGCAAAAACTTGTAGGAACGAGTTTATTCCTTAGTACTTGTTAAAAATGTGGATTCTCAGAATCTCTGAGAATGCGGTTCTGGAGCTGTCGTTTTCTAACCAGCCCCTCCAAGGATTTATATATCTCAAGCTCTAGCACAGACCCACCAGCTCCCGGGCATGTGTGCTAACGACTCTAAAAACCAGCATATGTTTCAAGTATTGCCACCCAGCTCCTGGGAAAGGAAGATGCTCCTCTGTGAGGTGGTGCCCTCTGCGGACTGAACAGTATATAAGGGATCAGCTGAGGCCCAGTTCTACCTTGCGTAGCTCTGAAAGTTTAGAAGAGTTGCTTCATCTGTAAGACGGGATAGCAATGACAGAGCCTGCACGCTGTTGCGACAGATGGTAAAGTCTGCATGGCTTGATGTGGAGAAGCACCCCCGTCTCTCGACCTCTTTTAATAAACTCTTTCTGACACAGTTTTAGGCTCATAGCAAAACTGAGGGGGAGACACAGGGATTCCCATGTGCCCCCCGCTCTACAGATGCATAGCCCCACCCCTTGCCAACGTGCCCCACCAGGGCGGTGCCTCTGTCGCAGCTCATGAGCCTGCATCTGCTCATCCTGACCGCCAGTGTCCAGGGTTCACTCTGGGACTCGTCCTTGCTGCTGTATGTTCTGAAGGTTTTGACAGATGCGCAACGGCCTGTGTCCACCACCACAGTGCTGTCCAGAGGAGAGTCGCTGCCCGGAACGCCTGCTGTGCTCCACCCGCTCATCTCCTGCTCTTCCCTAACCACTGGCAGCAGTCGATCTTTTCGCTCCTCCATGGCCCTGCTGGTCCAGGAGGTCGGGAGGTGGAATCGCGCCCTTTCAGTTTGGCTTCTTGGCCTCGTGCTGTGCGCTCAAGGCTCCTCCTGGCCCTGGGCGATGTGATGGGTGTGGCTTCCAGCACTGAATAACACTCCATCATCTACATGTACTGCAGCCGATTCATTCATGCACTGAAAGACACTGTGTTCGCTTCCAAGTTCTGGCAATTATGAATAAAGCTGCTATAAACATCCATGTGCAGTTTCTGGTGTGGACGTCAGTTTTCAACTCCTTTGAGTAAATACCAGGAAGTGTGATTGCGGGATCATATGTTAAGAGAATGTTTGATTTCGTAAAACTCTGCCAACCGTCTCCCAAGGTGGATGGACCATCTTGCGTTCACATCAGCAATGCGCAGGAGTTCCTGTGGCTCCCCTTCCTTGCCAGCCTTTGGTGATGTCAGTGTTCTGGATTTCAGCCATTCTAATAGGCATGCAGTGGCATCTCATTGCTTGAACTTGCATTTGCAAGATGATGTGTGACACAGAGCATCTTTTCATATACGTATTTGGCACGTGCGTATCTTCTTTGGTAGCGTGTCCACGAGGGGCTGTGGCCATGTTTTAACAGGGTGGTTTGGATTCTTGTGCTGAGTTTTACAGTTCTGTGCACACTTCAGATAACAGTCTTATATCTGGTATGTCGTTTGCAAATGGTTTCTCCCTGTCAGTGACTTATATTTTTATGCCCTTGATAGTATCTTTTGCAGAACAGAAGTTTTAAATTTTATGTATTTTGTTTTACCTGAAATATTTACTCATTCTGGAGATTAGCATGTGGACATCTTGGGAGATTATCCATTTGTCCTCCACAGTCACCACTTCTTTTTCACACCAGGGATTGACCTCAGGGGCCCTCGACCACTGAGCCTCATCCCCAGCCCTAATCTGTGTTTTATGTAGAGACAGGGTCTCACTGAGTTGCTTAGTGCCTCGCCATTGCTGAGGCTGGCTTTGAACTCTCAATTCTCCTGTCTCAGCCTCCCTAAGTGCTGGGATCACAGGCGTGTGCCACCACACCCAGCTACATAGTCACCATTTTAAAAAAATATGTAATGGGCACTAGACTTTTAGATTTTTAAGTTAAATTCATTTTTAACTAATATGTAAAAACATAAACGTACACATTTATTATACATCGTGTAATACTTAAGTCATGGTAAACATATCTCTCTCTTTAAACATTCAGAAGTCTTTAATTTAGTGTGACACAGTTTATTAAATTCCTTCTTTGTGGGTCCCAGTGTTGCAAATAAGAAGTCATCACCAAATCCAAATAGGTCTAGACTTTCACCTATGTTATCTTCTAGGGGTTCCATAGTTTTGCATTTTATATTTAGGTCCTTGATCCATTTGGAGTTAGTTTTAGTAAGAGGTACATGTTCTTATATGTTCTGTGTCCAGCCAGCTACATTTTTCCTTTTGCACGTGAACATCCAGTTTCCAGTCCCATTTGTTGAAGAGATTCTCTTTTCTCTAGCAGACTGCCTTTGCTCCCTTGCCAAAGAGCAGCTGAGCACATTTATGTGGGTCCATGCGGGCGCTCTGCTGCTCTGTCCATGTGCTGTCATGTTAATACCACACTGTCTTGCCTGACCACTTTAGCTTATAGTAAGCCTTTTTACATTTATTTTTATTATAATTATTAGTGCATATTAATTGTACAAAATAATGGCTTTACTGTGTAATTTGCAGACACACATATGACATGCTTCAATCATATCTACCTTCCTTTCCAGGGTCCCATACTATTTTCATGTTTTCCCCCAATAGATCTCATATTTGAGAGAAAATATGCAACACTCATCTTTCTGAGTCTAGCTTATTTTGCCTAACATGATGATCTTCAGTTCCATCCATTGTCCTACAAATTATATGATTTCACCTTATTTATGGCTGAGTAATACTCCATTGTGTATCTATTCCACATTTCTTCACCCATTCATCTGTCAGTGGGCATCTTGGCTGATTCCCTTCCTTAGCTGTTGTGAATATGCCACAGTGAACATGAGCAGCAGTGTATGCTGACTTTGATTCCTTTGGTTATATACCCCGGAGTGATACAGCTGTCTGATATGGCAATTCTGCTTTTAGTTTTTTTGAGGAAATGCCATACTCTTTTCCAAGGTGGCTATACTAATCAATACACACCCCCACCAACAGTGTATAAGGATTCCTTTACCCCCCAGAGTTTGTTATTTTTGTTTTCTTGTAATAGCCATTCTACTGGGGTGAGATGGAATTTCAATGTAGTTTTGATTGCATTTCTCTGATGGCTAAAGATGTTGGGCATTTTTCATGTATTTATGGACAACATTTATACTTCTTTTGAGAAGTGTCTAGTCAGTTCATTTGCACATTTATTATTTGTATTACATATTCTTTTGGAGTTCAAAAGAACTCTTTGAGTTCTTTAATAATAATAATCCTCTGTCAAAAGATACTAGAGATTGGAAAGATCTCCTGTGTTCATGGATTGGGGAATTAATATTTTAAAATGGCCATACTACTGAAAGTTACCTACAGATTCAATGCAATTCCCATCAAGATACCAATGGCATTCCTCCCAGAACTAGACAAAAAATCCTAAAACTCATATGGAAGCATAAAAGACTCAAGCGGCCAAAGCAATCCTGAGCAGAAAGAACAATGCTGGAGGCATCACAATACCTAGTTCAAAATACACTACAGAGCCACTGTAGTAAAACACAGACCAGTGGAGTAGACCCAGCAAAAAGCCCACTCAAGTGCAGTATGTGACTCTTGACAAAGGAGCTAAAGAGACGTATCGGGTAAGAAGGCCATTTTAGCAAAAGAGAAGACTGAAACTCGCTCACCCTGTAAAATCTCAACCCAAAGTGGATGGAAGACCTTAATGTAATTCATGAGACTTTGAAGCCACTAGAAGAAAACGAGGGGAAACCACTGGAGGTAGTGCTGTGGGCAGTGACGCCCACACAGAGCCCCACAGCTCAGGAAGCGAACGCAAGAACGGACAGACGGGATGACATCAGATGAGACAGCTTTCCCCAGCAAAAGGGAGCAGAGGAGGGGCCTGCGGAACAGGAGGGCACCGGGTCAGCCTTAGGAGGTGCTGATGTCAGGTGGCACAGTCCCCTGGTTTGCTCCTTTCCTTCCATAACGAGCTGCCTGGGGGTCTCTGGCTCCCCATACAAAGCCTAGCATCAACCTGTCAATATCCACAAAAGGATTTTGACTGTGATTGTGTTGGAGCTGTAAGTCAGGTCGGGAAGGACTGACCCCAACCTCTTAACGAGACTGGGTTTTCCCGGCTATGAACAGGACCTTCCCCTTCCGATCATCTCCTCCTGGATCCCTCCCGGAGAGTCTGCAGCTGTTGGCATAAACATCTTACACGTGTCTTGCTAGAAGCGTAGTAAAGATTTCGTTTCTAGGGGCATTCATGTCAGTGGTAATGTGTTCTCACTGGCAAAATTCACTTATTCATTGCTGGTTTATAGAAAAGTGATCAACTTTTGCCTGTTAGCTGTTAGACCTAACCTTGTATTCTGCAAAACTGCTTTAATGACTTTTTAGTTCCAGAATTTTTTGGTGGGACCTTTCAGGCTATCTACAGAGATAGTCACCTATATGTTAAAAAAGACAGTTTTATTACTTAATGTCCCAATCTTAACACATTTCATGTCTTTTTCTTACCTTAACGCATTAGGTGGAATTCCAGCGCGGTGTTGAAGAGCCCAGGTGAGAGGGCACACCCACCCACTCCTGATCCCAGAGGAAAAGCTGTTTCCCACTGTTAAACGTGACTTTCCGTGTGGGTTTTTACAGATGCCGGGCAAGTTCTCTGCCATTCCTAGTTTACTCAGTGTTCTTACTGGGAGTGGAGGGTGCCTTTTATCCAGTACTCTCCGGGCATCTGTTGATCTGATTGTGTGATTTTTCTTCTTTCCCCTGTTGAGCTTGGGAACCATCACTCTGGACCCGAGGTGAGGCTGAGCATGTGGTAGAGCAGAGCTGCCCCTCACAGTGGCCAGAAGACGGACAGCGAGAGGGCTGGGGCTGGGGACAAGACGTACCCTCCAGGGCTTGCCCCCGGTGACCCACTTCCTCCAGTGGGGCCCCCACCTCCTGGTTTCCACCGCATGCCATGGCCCACCCAATCAGGAAGCCACCAGTGGATTAATGCACAGGGGAGATCAGAGCCCTGTGATCCGCTCACGCCCAAGAGCCCACCTCTGAACGCTGCTGCACTAGGGACCAAATCTTTGAGGGGACATTCCAGATCCAAACTAGGACACTTGCCCTACAGATTGTAGGCTTTCAATAGGCTCTAGAGTCCCCAGACATCACATCAGATGGACCCTGCCTGTGTCCCCAGGCACCAGAGAGGAGGGACCCTACAGTGTCCCCAGGCCCCACAGTGGACGGACCCTGCCAGTGTCTCCAGGCATCATATCAGATGGACCCTGCAGTGTCCCAGGCCCCATAGCGCACGGACCCTGCAGTGTGACTGACGTCAGGCAGAGTCTCGGGGCCTGTGGTCCCACCTGTCCCAGCGTTCTTCTCCACAGGCTCCCGGGTTCCTGGGCGCCTGGACGCCCTGGGCTGGGAGCACACACAGGAAGCACCGCTGCTCCTCGGAGGCCTGGCGCTGTGTCCTTGTGCCTGTTTCCTCCCCTCCCAGTCCTTGTGTGGTCTCCTGGGTCTGAAATCCGCAGCCGCTCCCGCTGTCTCTGCGAGGTGGCAGCGGCTCGCCTTCCTCACCCACTTGCTTTTAATCAACGTGAGCTCTGGTGCTGCGGGTAAGTTAATTGCAGCCCACGTGCAGTTGGGGCTTGCTCTCTGACCCGCCTGACAGCCCGGCATTGGATTAGTATGTCTGTGCCCCCCAGGTTGACATCCTGACCCTGCCTGTGATGATATCAGGGGGCCGGGCCTTGGGCGGTGAGCACAGGGGTCCTCAGGAATGACAGCGTCCTTACAGGAGACACCCAGGGGACTCTCTCCTCTCCTCGCCCTCTCCCTGTCCTGGGGGTACCCGGAGCCCTTGGGCGTCTTCAGCCTGGAAGGGATCCTCTGGAGACCCAGCCCTGCCGGAGCGCTAACCCTGGACCCTCGGTCTCCAGAGCTGTGAGAAGTAACGTTCTGCTGTTTATAAGCCACCGGAGTTTAGCAACTTGTCATAGCAGCCAAACTGGGACAGTGCACTTGGCCTTTGATGTTCAAAGCGACTGGTAGGAAACCGACTGTGGCTCTTCTCTGTTTGCTGCCTGTCCTGTTTCTGTCTCCAGCACTCTTTCCGCCATTTGTGGCTTTGACTGAGCATTTTCTCTGCTTTGCGAGCCCATCTGTTACCTGGTCTTCAACTTCATGGTGGCTCTGGAGTTTGCAGGATGACGACTTGACCCAAGTCCACTTTCAGATGACACCGCGCTGCCTCGTGGGTGATGCAGACACTCGATAGCAGCCCAGCGTCTGCAGTGCCTTCTTCCCCTCCCCTTTTCGCTCCCCTTATGTATAAGCAGATGTGTGTGCATGGTTTCGATTATTTTTTTGAACAAACTGCTAGCGTGAGAAGACACAAAGGCTCTGCTTTTGCCCTTACCCATGCCTCCCCGCATACACCTCCTTTAAAATGTAGATCCCAGTTTCGGATCATTTTTATTTCTCTTCTTTCTGAAGACCGTTTTCCACATTTCTTGCAAAGCAAGCTTACACCTGCTAGTAACAGATTCCCTCAATTTGCGGTTCACCTTTGAGAGTCTTTATTTTCCTTTCACTCGTGGAGAATCTCACAGGGTGCAGATTCTGAGGCTGCTGTTTCTTCTCTGAATACTTCAGACCATTCATTCTACTCCCTGCTTGCTGACGCGGTTTCTGAGAAGACATGTGATTCTGACTTTGCATCTCCCATAGGTGAGGGTTTGGTTTTGTTTTTTCCTGCTTCTTTCAGGGTTTTCTTTGTCTCTGAGTTTTTGGAGTAGGTCTAGGTTGTTGTTAGGGTGGATACAAGGTGCACCCAGACTCCCATATTATTGTGGGACTGTTGAGAGGCGAAATGGCTGGGCTGTGTGAGCTGGAACCCGATCATTCCCCAAGTTTCCTGGGCAGACTGGGTGGTACGCAGGCAGGTGAGGCGTGGCCGGTGCCCCTTGAGCAGTGGGCTTGGCCGACCTGAGCTGAACCTCTGAACTGTGAACCAAAACAGACGCTCCCTCCTGGGAGTTGTTCGGTCAGGTATTTTGGTCGCAGCAAGTCAAGGTTGACTGAACCAGTGGTGGCTTTGTTTCTGTTTTCCTTTGTCCTACCTGGTATCCTCTGAACTTCTTGAACTGTGGTTTTGTGTCTGACCTTAGTCTACGGAAATTCTCAGGCATTATTGTTTGATGAATTTCTTTGATCTTTTTTCTTTTTTTCTTCTTGAATTTTTTTGAATTCCCATTATGTAGAGTCCAACAGGTTTTTGTTTTAGTCAGCTTTTTCATTGCTACGACCAAAAGAACTGGTAAGAGCAATTAAAGGAAGAAATGTTTATTTGGGGCTCATGGTTTCAGAGGTCTCAGTCTATAGGTGGCTGGCTCCATAGCTCTGGGTCTGAGGTGAGCTAGATAGAGCATCTTGGTGGAAGAGTGTGGGGAGGAAAGTGACTCAGAGCATCGCACCAGGAAGCAGAGAGAGAGAGTTCCCCACACCAGCAACAAAATATAAACCCCAAAGGCACGCCCCCCACGACCCACTCCTCCAGCCATCCCCTACCTGCCAGTTAATCCCCATCCAGATACTAATGCACTGACAGGTCAACCCAATCATTTCACCTCTAAACTTTCTTACATTGTCTCACACACGAGCTTTTCAGAGACACATCATAACTAAGAATGGATATTCTGCTCATTTTTTTTAGTCTTTTTTCTATTTGATTTTCAGCTTTGAAAGTTTCTATAAATCCTCTACTTGGAGACTCTTTTCTTAGGTATGCCTTCCTTAGTAATGAGCTGATCAAAGACACTATCTCTATTACGGTGTTTTTGATGTCTAGCATTTCTTGGTTTGCTTGGTTGTTTTGAGATGAGGCCTTGCCACATTACACAGCCTAGCCTTGAAATCCTGGGCTCAAGTGATCTTCCTGCCTCAGCCTCCCAAGTAGCCCAAGTAGCTGGTCCTACAGGTGCCTGCCACCATGCCTGGCTTTCTAACATCTTGTTTCTTTTTCTTTTCTTAGACCTTCCAAATCTCTTATAGTACCTGTTCTCACCTATTGCCTATTTTTTTCCTTTAGAGCCCTTAGCATCTTAATCAAATAGTTTTTAAGCTCCCAATCTGTTAATTCCAACAACCTGCCATATCTGACTCTGGTTGAGTCTTGCTCTGTCTACTCAGATCTTATTTTTTGCCATTTGGTATTTCTTATGATTTTTTCCTTGGTGGCCAGACATGACACGCTGGGTAGAAGGACTTACAAGCAGGCCTTTAGCACATGCTAGGCAGCAAAGGGCAGAGGGGACATGCTCTGCAGACGCTGGACAGGTCTCTGTCTTTCAGTGAGCCTGTCACCCTGGACTCGGAACCTCTTGCGAGCTTCTGGCTCATCCCTTGTAGGGGACAGGTGGTTATGGTGGGTGGAGTTGGGCATGTCCTTCCCTAGATCAGTTAGGCTCTGATCAACGCCAGCAGGTTAGACTCTGGGTAAGCAGTGTCTCCCGAGGGCGATTAATGAGAACAGGATGCCCCGCTATATTTAAGGTGGATTTTTCCCTCCCAACGACATAAAGAGACTTTTCCCCTGATATTCAATGTGAGACCTGGTAGAGTTCCAGGAAATAAAACTCATGGAGTGTGGGGGCCTCCAGTGCTCTAAGCTTGTGCCTCCCCAACCTGTCCATGCTGAACCCCAGTGATGTCAGCTGCCATCATCTCCTATGCTGGTACAAGTCCTGCAAGGTTTTGGCTTCTGGATTTCTGATCCAGAAATCCACGATTCTCTTCATTTATCTGCTGGTCTCTCAAATTCTGGAGAGTGGGGCCTAAGATTTGCTCTGTGACTCCCCCTCACTGAGAGATCTATGAAGAGCTGCTGGTTTTCAGTCTGTCCACATGGCTGTTCTGGTGAGGACTGGAAGGAGACGTCCCGCTTTGCGCATGCCGGCCTGGAAACCAGCCCTGAAGGCTATTCCTTTTTCTGTAAGGTGGGTGCAGGGAGGTGACTTTTCTGAGCATCTCCCTCTGAACATCTGGACTTATTTTGTTGAGCCACAAGTCAGAGCCCTTTGCTTTCAGCGCGTAGACAAGGAAAGAGCGAGCAAAGAGGACTGCGGGGCACTGCATGGCCAGGCTGGAGGGGACGTGAAATGCATGACCACATTCCACTGTGGAAGGCTTTCTCCAGCCCTGCGCGGCAGGGAGGTGGGGAGATGCGGGGAAACGCATGAGCTGGGGGAACAGCGGTCACAGCCTCCCCACCTCACAGGATGGCCATGAGAAGCCATTCAGCAACGTCACACGATCACTTACCTACAAACATGATTTTCATTTTATTTAGATCTTCCTTGCTTGTGTTTGTTTTGTGTGACGGGGTTTATGGTTGTGTTTAACATGAACACCAGCCCACGAACCGCCAGCTCTCCTCCTCGCTGCACAGCCGGGCCTCGGGGTTGCTGGCTCTGCGCACTAACTGGCCACTCTCCCCACGACGGCACTGACTGCTGCGAGGAGAGTTCTGATCAACCTGAGCACAGCAAGACTCATCGCACCAGCAGCACTTCCAGCTCTTGAAACCCGGGGACCAGGGACGGCTAGGAGCTCGGGGCAGCAGGAGCAGTGTGAGCACAGAGACCGGGCTCCCGAACCATCCCTGAACCTGACCTGTTCAGCGTCTCTGCTGCCTGCCAGCTGCACTGCACTCTGACATGAGTCTGCCCAGTGATGGGTGAACTTCCAGGTCCTTCCTTCATAACCTTGGGATGGAAGGATGGCCACGATGCCAAGTCGGAGATTGCTCCCTCCTTTGTGGGTAGCACCCGGGGACGAATATTTTCCTTTTGTTTTGCAAATAAACTTTATATACACTTAGCAAAAACTTATTATGTAAACATTACATAATAATGAAAAATGGAATAAAAATCACCTCTAATTTCACTACCTAGAGGTAATAGTTATTAAAATATCTCATTTAACAAAAATAGAATTTTATTGTACAAAAAACTTAATCATAGCAGAAAGATCAGTAGAGTAGAGGGAAGGGACCAGGGGGTGGGAACAGGGGAGGGCAGGGAAGTACTGGGGACTGAATTAGAATAAATTATTTTCCATGCTGTTGAAAGTATGTCAAAATAAATTCTATTGTCATGTATAACTGAAAAGATCCAATTAAAAATGAAATGACTGTAAAAATGACATATAAAATAATCTTTGTCCTATCCAAATTTGTCATTTCAGTTTATTGAAATGTAGGGAAATCAATTATGCATATTTGTGTCAGCTATTTTCCATCTCATTTTTATCTATAATCTAAATATTCTATACAATTTCTTAAATAAACAAACATGAATGTAAATAATTAAACAGAGTTCTTTGAAAATAGTTTCTTGGCAGGTACTTGAGAAAGGCATTTGAACGAGAATCATAAATGATGGGTCAGTGTCCCAGAGGGTCTCGTCAGGGCCATCATTTATCTATGTAAAAGTCTGCCGTGAATTTTGAATGAAAAGGAGGAAGAGCAGAGCAAGCCCAGCCAACGGAGGAGAGCACCCGCCCTGCGGCAGCCCCTCTACCAATGCAGCTCTCCCAGCCTGCTCCATCTGGAGACAATAGCCAGGACCGAGAGGACCATCACCAAGGTCCCTGTAGGTGCCTGGTGACAGCAGAAGTGTCCCTGCTGGCCTATGCTCTTGATTCCTCTTTCACTCTTCCTATGATCTAATACCTCCACGTTCTCACCTCCTGCCTCATAAACACCACATTCCACACCCCCCTTTGTCCACCATTGGAGACTGTAGACCCGTGTGCAAACCTACTATTTATAGTGTAGATACTAATCAAACACATCATTTCTGCTTATTGTGACCAAAGTGTAATTGTCTAAGTAGAAGCTGTTTGGCTTAAAGCTGCATATTATTTGCATTGGGTGTTGTAAATATCAATCTCTTCCTTAAAGGTGAGGTATTGGTGACCTGCAGGGACACTACAAGATTGTAGGGTAGAAACTGTAATACCTCAGATCGGCACTGCTAGGGAGGAAGACACATTGACACTATGAAAAAACAAGGGAAGAAAGTGCCCCAAACAAACCAAGATGCTACAACAATAGAATCCATAGGCAGCACAGTAGATGAAATGTCAGAGGAGGAGCTCAGAACGTACACAATGAACATGATCTCTGAAGCAAGGAATGATTAAGAGAGCAAATACAGGCAAAAATAGATCACTCCAACAAAGAGATAAGAGAGCAAGTTCAGGTAGCAAATGATTACTCAAGAGAGAGAGAGAGATTCTGAAGAAAAAAAAAAAAAAACAGAAATCCTTGAAATGAAGGAAACAATAAAGCAAATAAAAAAATTTTGAATGAATGCCAAAATCTTAAATGTCTAGATTAAACACTGACTTCTCTGAAGTTAAAACAGCACATTCGCTGGTCTTGGTTGCTGGCCTCTTCTTCAGCACGCATACACTGTTCGCCCGTGACGTGGCGGACGTGGCAGTCCGAAGCGGAGAGCACCGGTGACAGAGCAGGAGCTCTGGGCCGTGTGCTTTGCGGCCAGGGTGTCCAGAGCGGTGCAGGTGGGGTCATACAGGCCAGGCAACAAGAATGAAATTAAGTACAAATATGCTCGTGGCGCTCTCTTCTCCAGCCTAGCGGAGGTGCTGTGAGTTTTAAGCATGTCGCTGATGCTGGGGGTTTACGTCGTGGGCCACACGGGTGGACATTCCATATCCAGTCTTGCACACATTTGTGGCTCCTTCCTGGTTCACCTGTGTTTTTCCGTTTCCTTCTGCTCTGGGTATTTGAACTGGTCATACGTAGCAGAGAACACCTGGCTGGTCACGATCGTCACTTTATCAGCCAAGTGGACTCCAAGTGGTGGGACTGTTTGGGTTTACTGCTATGAAAACCAGCCAACCCCAGCTTTAACTCCCTGGAGATCATGCCCCAGCTCAGACCTCCTCTGGCCCACACAGCGAGAGCCCTGGCTTGAGCTTTGTCTCCTGTTCTTCAGAGACTACACCGTCATGTGGGTCAGGGGAGCCCCGCCACCGGGCTGCGTGGATATTTATGAAGCATGAGCCAGGGCGCCAATGCAGTAAGTCAATGAGGCTCATTTGCAAGATTCATATGGGCTCAGGATAAAAAAATGATTTGAAATCCTTTTTTTAGTACAGAGAATATTTTTATGTTATATAAAATCTACCAATCAACTTGCAAACAGAATTTTTTTTTTTAAAATCTGGCAAAAGAAAAAAGTGCTTTTATAAAGACCATACCTATGTTTTGGATCTTTCCTTGTGTTCACCTCTGATCAAATCAGCAAGACCTTCAGTGATTGTGTCACCCCGTTTTTAAAACACTCAGCTCCTAGCTCTCTGCACAGGAGGAAGTCCCCACCCCTAAGCACAGGCACCTTCCTGTCCTTCCAGGCGTGGCCCGAACGTCCTCTTCCAGAGGTGTTTCCTGCCCGCCACGCCTGTCTTAGTGCTCTGCTATGGTTGAAATGTTTATACTAAAACTTCTTCCTTACTGATGACACTGCCTGGTCCGTCCCCTCTGCCTTTGTCTATGAACCCAGTCCCAGCTTGCTCTTAGGGCTCAGTGTGTGGACAAAAGCTCCTGTGTGGACACAGGATGGTCAGGATGGAATGGCTGGACTGTGGGAGCCGTGACCTCTTCAGTCTTCCCTAGTTCACGTGGAATGACTTGTGGTCACTGGAGGCCGGTGGGGTGAGGCTGGAGGAGGTGGTCAGTGGAAGGGTGTGCCCTGCAGTGCCATCTCCTTCTCTCTCCCTCTTCTTGCTGGAGCAGCTTCCTCTGCCGCACCCCTCCACCATGATGTTCTGCCTTACCCGGGCCCAGGGCCGTGGAGGGGGCCCACCATGGATGGAACCCTGAAACTGAGCCAAAATAAACTTTTCCTCCTCGAAGTTGTTCTTGTTGGGTATTTTGGTCATGGTGGTGAAGAGTCAGCTAACAGACATGCACACGTGACCAACGTTTGTATGGACATGAGCTAACACGCTAAGACAGGCTAGGAACACCATGTTCTAAGAGCTTTACCTGTGCTGTCTCATTTAGTCCTCACAACTGTGTGACACTGATGTGATCATTATACCCGTTTTACAGATGAGGTAACTAAGGCTCAGAGGCTCAGCCACGTGCCCAAGATCAGTGACTAGATAGCAGTGCTGGGATTTGAACCCAGGCAGAAAAGCTAGACTCTAAATCTGGTCCTGAACCCACGCTGGATACAGTTCACCAGAGCTGAGGAGCATCCCGCCTGTCGCTGGGACCGGCCCCTGGGAGGAAGCCGCGCGTGGTGCCTGCCCGCTGGGTGCATTTGCTGCGGACCCATGACCTCCACTTCACCCATTTTCACCATCAGCGACTCTGTGAGTTTGGGGACGTTATTTAAATATGCTAAGCCTCTGTTTCTCCACCACAAAACGTGGACAGCAAGCCCCTGGACGGACCAGAGGGAACGTGAAATGGCGCAGTCCTTGTTAAACCCTTGGGTTGGCACTTGGCCTGCCCCAGAGCTCAACGGACACTCTGTACACAGGGCTGTCGTCCCCAGGCTGCAGGGGCTGAGCGCAGGGCTAACTGCCCGCTGTCCCGGGGTGAATACCTCAAGGCCTGGGCAAACAGGCCGCCCCCTCTCCAGCCGCCTGCTCACGCACAGGTCTGCGCGTGTGTGTAGGTCGCACACTCACACATGCACACACACACCACTAACGTGAAATTGGGAAGTCCCCAGCCCAACAAGACGCTTCCTGTAGTGTTGCACCCGCCCTGTGGCTGGGGTTTTCAGGGAGCACCAACAGGAACTTCTAGTTGACTCCTCAAATCAAAATTCAGTCGTGAGGAGCTGGGAAAAGAGGTTCCATGCAAAACACAGAAAACCGTCCCCCTCAAACCATCCACCAGGCTCCAGGGCCAGCGTCCAGCCCCCCGGCCCCGCCTCCTGGGGCTCAGCCTCGCAGAGTCTGAATCCTCCTCCACTCTTCTCCCACCAAGAGAAAGCCAGCTGGGGCTTGTCCATGACCTCCTATCTCCTGTTTTATTTCCACTGGGTCCAGGCAGCTGTGCCCTGAGAAAACAGTTCTGACGGAGAGGAAATATGATCTGCGCTCTCATTAGCAAAGCTCTGAGCTAAAGTGAACTAAACTTCTGAGAAAGAGAGAAATCAACTCGCACAATCAGAAGGGTGGAAAGAGAAAGAGAAAGTGCACAGGGCTCTTGAAAATGAAGTGGCAATGTCCTGTGGCAGCAGCCACAGCAACCCAGAAAGGCAGAGCCCTGGCCTGAGCAGACAGGGAGCTCACCTCCTACACCCCGACTCCAGGCAATTATTGCTAAACTGCCCTAAGCTCAGCCAGAAACCAGCTGTGCTGTGCCGTAAAAGGGCGCACGCTGCTGGGATCCTGTGGGCGGGCGGGCCGTGAGGGCCTGCAGGGCTGCTGTCTTCTCAGAGGACCTGGCTCGCAGAAGCACAGAATGCTGGTGCTGAGAGGAACCTGCCCAGCTCCGCCTCCTCATTTCACCTGCCAGGAACTAAAGGTCAGAGTGAATCCACCTGCCCAAGGTCATAGCACGCATCTGGGGCAGAGTGTGACTGCTGGTCCGTCATCCTGTCCTGTCCCCTCCTAGTGATTGTCCCCTCCTGCAGCTGAGTCACCACGGTGCTTCCCTCCTACCCTCTGACACACGTAGTGAACGTGGGTGGCTCTGGGGTGCAGCAGGGTGGGAGGAGAGGCTTGGAGGCCGCACACAGGAAAAGCCATGGCGTCTGGGCTTTTTTTCCTCCCCATCCGTGGAAATTGATTTCCTTCTGGATCCCATATGTGGAGGTAATTTTCCATCCGAAGAAGATACTACAGAGCTTCCAGATAGAGACTGGGATCCTGCAGGGTCACAGCACCCCGGGAGCTTTTGGTAATCCAGGGATGGAGGGGCCATTGAGTGGCCCACCCGGAGACGGCCACTCCCCTGCTACTTAGGCTGATGCTCGTCAACATTTGCAAAAAAGGAAAATAAATCAGTGTCAGAATGCTGTTAGTGACGTTGGTGGCCCACGCACTCTGTGCCTGGCCCTTATCACGTCATCCTCAACAGCAGGGCAAGTTTAAAGAACAGGAATCCGTGGCACCAAGAGGTGCACTTCCCAAAGCCTTCAGAGGGTGGTCTGGGCCCAGGGCCTGAGTCCTCCAAGCTCCTGCTGACCATGAGGCTGTGCATGTCCCTGGGTTCACAGCACGTCATCCCACAGTCCCGGCCCTCCGGGTGGTTGGGATCAGCACCTGAGGCAGACCCGCCTGGCAGCTGCACTGCCAGCTTCTGTTAATCGGAGGTTCTTGCAAAGTGTGCTCTGACGAGACTGCCGGTTACATGACCAGTGCTCGGTCGGTGCAGCTCCTTCCCATCATATTCCTCTTGATTTAAAATGAGGAAATCCAGAGCAGACGTGTGCCACTTCCCAGCTGCTCCCTCCTCCGTTATGTAAGGGTGGATGTCTGTGGCCTGCGGTGTTCGTGGCCATTTTCCAATGAATGGATAAGACTTCACTGAGTGGCGTTGTCGTTATCTGACGTCTGACGTGATGATAAATTCGTAGGATGCATGAAGCCCTGAGCTAAGATGTCTGGACTGCCTCCCAATTCCTCCCAGAGCCAATAACCCCCGTACACTTCAATCTCGAGTTACTACACGCCTTTCCTTCCAGGTTAGCAGAACTTTGGTTCCCTTAAGCAGGCTGGAGGCAGGGCTCGTGTCTCGGAGAGACTAGGCAGGAAGAGTTTAGGGAATGTCAATGGATCATGAACCAACGGAAGTCTCAGGAAGCTCAGTGAGTCAGGGAAAGGCCCACGTAAATCAGCAGCAAGCAGGAGCAGGCACCAGGCCAACCCAGAGATGCAGACCAGAGATTGAGGAAAGCCAGTGCCAGCAGATCTCAATGTGCCACGTGGAGAGGAAACTGTCCCACCACAGGACACCAGCCACCCGTCTGCACAGAAGAAGTTCCTCGGAGGCACCGCACGTCCCGATTCCCAGATCAGTCACAGCACTGCAGCCGTCAAGACGCACAGCCTGCGCACACACCCAGTTCAGAGACGACCTCCCCACACCAGCCTAGCCAAAGTGGAGGCCGGGACCAGGAGGCAGGAAGGCCTGATGGGACCTCAGCCTCTTCTTTTCTGGCAGTACAGCTGTCCCTGGATGCGATGGCTTCTCCATTTTCTCACATGTAGGACGGGAATCCCCCTAAAGGGAATGAATGATTAAATGGATTTCTAAAAAGTACTTTAACAACCACAAGCGTTACATAAACGTTGGCCATCACGCATTGTTGGGGCGTGTAGAAACGTGACTGTGCTGCTGAATCGTCACCCTCCTGGGGCCTTAGGGAGGACGTGGTTACATGCCACGGTCTGGAAAGTGGTTTTTAATCGGGTAGTTTGAGATCGTTTAGGATGTGGGAAATTCATAGAGGCTGCATTCCCCGCATTGCATATGCCTGTCCGGGAGTGCGGGAGTCTGAGAGCGCTGCGGTTGCTAGGCACCCAGAAGGCCCGTCCCCTGCTGGGGAGGTGGGAGCACATTTTGCCCAGGTGCTGATCTACCGGGCCCCTGTCGGCTGTGGGCTGCTGCACCTCATTCTGGGACGTCCTGGCAGAATCGTGGCCGGCTTTCGCCCCTCGCCCCTCTGCACGGCTCGGGCAGGAGCTGGGTTCTTTGGTTCTCTGCTCTCAGCCCGCGTCTTTCCTCACCGCTGCTGCTGCTCTAACTGCCCACACGGCCTCTTGCTTTGTCTGCCCTGAGCTCCAAGTCTCCTGCTCCAAGTCCCTTCTCCTTTTAATCCACCCTGCACGTCATACCAGATGAATTATAGTCCCCAAATAATGTCACATTTTACCTCAAAAATGGTTTGCTGTCTGCATTTTCCTTTATAAGCTAGCCCCAGCCTACCCCATGACCCCCGAGGCAGAGTCCACGTTGCAGAAACCAGCTTCTCTCCCCTCCTTATGATGCTCTCCTCTGCTCAGTGAGAGCCGGACACACGGCCGCTCTGCATATAGACGACGTCTCCCAGCCTCCGGTTAAACGCTGTGGCATGACCCGATTCTGCCAGTAACGAGACACACGTAGGGGTGACTGGTGCAGCTCCTGGGAAGGGCCTTGGGGTCGAGCAGGCCTGCTGTCCCCTTGTCCTCCTTCTGCCATGTGGAATGTTCGAATGGCCGCTGGACCTAAGGTGGAAGGCTCGTGCAGAGGACGCAGGGTGGCCACGCAGGAGGAGCCTGGTCCCCTGACCCTGCGCAGCCCCGTGTGGTCCTGGGTGGGCATCTGGGGACTTGGCTGCGGGCCTCTGAGAGGCGAGGAGGATCGGCTGGCCAGACGGGCGAGGCCCCCGATGGCACCACAGGCCTCTGAGAAGAGAACAGACCCAGCGGGCCCACGTGCGGCCTCACCACAGACACTGTGCCTCATGGTGACACAGCACGACCCCGAGGCTGGGCTACCACTGGCCGTCCGCCCTCAGACTTCCAGCTTCCGGAGCCGCAGAGACACACTTGTGCTGTTCTGATCCTCCCGTCTCAGGGGTTTCCATACAGCAACAGAAAACAGACCGGCAGCCTTTTCTGTATGGAAGGAACAACGCTGTCCTGATGGACTGTTCCAGCCGTGCATTTTGAATACTGGTTTACTAAGATCCAATCCGCGTGCTGTGACTTTCCCCTGTGGCGGGTGGGCTTCTTGCAGCATCATTCTGTGGACCCATAAATGTAATTATTACATGCTGGTCATCTTTCTCCTACTCGTATTCTATGGTACCTGGCACATTTGGGAGTTCGAATATTTATCTGTTAGCTGAAGACTTTGTACTGATTATATCTATGACCACATGACAATATTGGTTAAGTTGAAATTCCAAGACAAGGAAAAAATCGAATACATTTGACAAATCCATATATATTTTGCCTTATTCCTAGAGAACAAGGTTCTATTTGAGGCATCACATTGAATTTAAAGCAGTTTGGCAACATTAACAACAGAACTCAATACGGCATCTTAATAAATTCGTCAATCACTCTTCATCATGCAGATTTAGTCAGGGTCCTGACCCGGGAAAGCAAAATGGAGTGTCTCTTGTGTTCGGTGAATCTTAGCAATCCTGCGTGCAGACCAGGAGACTGACGTCCAGGATGAGCAGCGTCCTTTCAGGAAATTGTGCCTCATTATTAGAAATTCTATAAAGATGTTCATCATAACCAGCTGCCTGGCCGTGAGGATCTTACTTTCTCTACATCAGTCAACACTTCTTAAAATGTGGTCTGTAAAAGACAATAGGAGGTTTGATGAAAATATAGATTCTGAGGCCCCACCTGTGCCTGCAAGGACAGGCCTCTGAAATCTACATGTTAAGTGAGCTCCTCAGATGATTTCCATATACACTGAAGTCTGAGAACCCCGACTCCACATGATTGTGACCCATCAGGCCAGAGGACCCAGGCCTGGTGGACCATCAGAAGCTCCCATTGAACTTAAGTTCCCCCACTCCCAGGGTCCCCTCCAGAGTCTGAGACAGCAGCTCTGAGGGCCACTCCATTCCTCTCTCAGCTATGACCAGCTGGCCAGGGTGTGGGATAACTGGAACTTTAGTGGACTAGACAATTGGACGAAAAATCAATATTCTGAAAGATCACCGGAGGCACCAAATGGTATCTGGAAATAGTGACGATTCCCATGTTCTGCACTCAGCCGTCTTGCCAGGGAAGATTTTCAACAGGATCCTGTTTGCTTCCAAAAGACCACCAGGAAACTCAGTTTATCAGCAAAGCCAGGCCTCAGCCTCATCGCCAGAGCACAAGAGCACAGGTGGGCCAGCCTTGCAGGGTGGGACTGGAAGTGGGCAGGGAACCCAACAGCTGTGGGCCACTGGGCACAGTGAGAGGAGGGCCTCAGGGTCTGTTACCAGGCTTCTGCTGGTAACAAGCACCTTTCGACGAAAAGCCTGTGAGGTAGTTAAACCAAATGATTTAGTATTCCCATTTTTACATGAGGACATTTAAAAACTCAGGAAAATTATGTAATTTGCCCTCAAAGTAAAGTGCTTTAACTTGGAATTATACTCCCAGACCCAGACTTCAAATCCATATTCTTACTAAACAGCATTACAGACTGACTTCATTATGTTACGATGTCACCCTGGCCCAGGCTCCAGAGTGTATGGTTGGCGTTTGGAGCTTGTTTGATGTGCTCTAGCAGCAGGACACTGGAAGGACCTCTTGTCATAACCTGGCCACAACCACAAACTTCCAGAGTCATGGGACCCAAAGAAGGCGCTGTGACTGGCAGCCCCAGAGCCCCAATTAACTAAATTGACTGCAGGACACCAAGTCCACGGTGACATCCTGGTGCAGCCTCAGTGCCTGCACTTCCGTCCTGGTTGTATTAGCTTCTTGATGCAGACAACCCGGAAGTAAGTGCTGTGGTTTCCAAACTATCTCTGGAGAGAGAAATGCGAGCCTCAAGGACACAATCCACCCCCACCCCCAGGTGACCAGGAGGTCACAAAGCACAAGTGGAACCTTCCTGGTGGGGCCATGAGTCGTGTCACTTCCACCTGTGGGATATGCCACATCTCCGAATGCTCTTAACTCGTAGACCCAGCTCAAGTGGTCTTGTCAATCAACAAGTGCCACGAGCTCCCTCTGGACTGAGAAAGCACACTCTCCAATGACCGAGGGAAAACCACAACGTCAGAGGCAGGAACACGCCACAGACACAGTGACATGTGACCTCTCTGGGAAACTGCACGTCCACGGAGATCGGAGGCGAGGGGGACACCGGGGTCCCATGTGCTTTCCCCGGTGGGGTCCTCTAACGCAGAGCCCCTCGGCCTTCCCTGGGCACCACAGTCACCCTGGAGCCCTGAAAGTCGCCAATGCTCAGGCCTCCTGAGCCTCAGAACCCGCAGGAGGGTCTGGTGTTCTGCCAGAATCCAGACTGGTGCGGTCCCCCGGCCAGCGCATCTCTGTCTCCCAGGAGCTTGTCAGAAATGCGAATGCCCTCACCCGACGCAGACCCTCTGAACTAGAAACCCTGGGAGCCACGCCGGCTTAGGGAGCCCTTGGGGGTGTGGGTTGCTCTCGGGTGTTGATGAGCCACCGCAGTAAATGGAAGGGCAGGCCCGCCCCGGCAGCCCAAGGCGCACGTCTGACCTGCCCCAAACTCCACAGTGTTGGCACAACCAAGGCCCTGGGTCAAGGCAACCAGGAAGCTCCATGTCATGCAAACACTGTGGAGTTTAATGGTTGAAGGAACAAAAATCCCCAGCCCCGATTTCAGAGCTGGTCTCAGGAGGCCGGCTGGTCCCATACAGAGAATGTCCCCTCAGGACAGTGACCCACGGGCCATCATCTGGAGCCTGCCCCTCAGCACACTTTCCCCTCTCTTTCCCCACTTTTAGGTGGCTCCCAGGTGGCTCCCTGGCGGATCCCATAAGCCCGGCCGGTCACCCAGAGGTGGGCTCTGAGCACCCCACCCAGCCTTCCTCTGCACTTCATCTCCTTCCCCTAGGCAACATCAGTGTCACCCTGGGGCACCATCCAAGCCTCGGTCACGAACCCTCTGAGCTGGTCATTTCCCATGACTGTGCCCCCTGCTCAGGCCCACCCGTGCCTACCCACAATCTCGTGAGCTCACTGACTGCTGCGCTGTCTCCAGCCATCAGCCTCCTCTCCTTCCAGTGTCTTCCCTGAGCACGTGTTTGAACCCTTTTGTGACCACCTCTCAACTGCCCTGTCCTCACTGTGTCGTGGTCAGCGTTTGAGTGACCATAACCAGATGACCCAACAAGAAAAACGCAGAGGGGGCAGGGTTATCTGGGCTCACAGTGTCAGAGGTGCCTGGATGGCCGACTCCTCTGCTCTGGGCCCGAGGCAGAGCATCACGGGCAAGCAAAGGGAGGAGAGGGACCCCAGGGAGATGCTCCCTTCCAGGGTAGCCCTGGAGGCCCGCCTCCTCCAGCCAGCCACCTGCCTAAGTTGCCACCCAGTCATTCAAACTGGGATGGACTGAGTAGGTCACAGCTCTCACCAGGCAGTCACCCCCCACCGAGCGTTCCTGCACTAACAGGAGATTCTGGGAGACGCCGCGCTCTGGCCCTCCCGCCCACCCTCTTCTAAGAAACCTCATGCTGCACATTTTCTGCCCTGGTTTTGTCCTACGTTTCCATCTTTGCTAGTAACCGCGTCCCTCCAGTGTCCATTAAACGTGGCCGGGTCATTCTGAACTTGAGTGGATCTCTCCTTGTCTTCCCCAGGGTGGTCTCTCCTACCCTCCTCCTTTACCCCGAGAGTCACCTACCTCTCCTCTTCCTCGGGCGCCTCCCTTGCTCCTTAGCACTTTCTAATCTGGTTTCTGTGCCCACCAAACGCATGCGTCCAGAGAGTTCTGGGTGGCACACGCTTGGTCCCGGTTATCCTTGGCATCTCCGCAGCACTGGGCACCCGTGGGGACCCCTTCCTCGGCCTCCGTCCTGATTTCTCCCACCTGTGAATCCCCCTAGAGGGTACATTTCCTGAAGACGAGGTCCTTGACTGTGTGTGGGCCTGGCACACAGGAGGTACTCGTTAAATACTTGTGCAATGAGCCAATGAGTCTGTCACCTGCACCCCATTCTAGTGGAGTCCGTGCAGGGAAGACCACAGGGAGGAGCATCACGGGGACCCACCCGCGTGTCAGGAAGCCTTGCAGGAGCCAGGGAGGCTTCCCTTTCCCACAGGGCCACTCTCCGAGGCCTCCGTCCACCTCTCCATCTCCTTGTTCCCGTCTCTGGTGCCAGATCGCCCCCTTCTCTGCCCTAGTGTTCTGCCACTCCCCAGGAGCTGCTCCCAGGCCACCCTCTCCACGTGTGCCACCGTCCTCAGCACTGCCACATGCCTCCAGGCCGTCTCCCGGTTAGAGACCCCCAGCCAGGCCCTGCTTCTGGGCTCCAGAAGCCCTGGGTCCCTGTCTGCTGATGCTCCCACCTGCATGTCCCCACACCCTCAGAGGTGGCATGTCCAAAATCAAGACAGATCACCTGCTTGCCTCCATGTGGGCTCCTCTGCCACTGCTCTGCGGGGACGAGGAGAGCCACCTCTGCCCTGCTGCTCATGCCGGACACACGCTCTCCTGGGTCCCTGCCTGGAATCGAGGACGAGCGAGTTTATTATGATGAATGACATTTTGCCCCCACAGGCCCTCACTGATCTCCCTGCCCACGAGGCTCCCCGCTGCAGCTGGCACTTGCCACCTTCCTCCAGACGCTGGTTTTGCTGGGTATTCACTGGCCCTCCTCATCTGCCCACCGGCTAGGTCTTCCCACGTTCCTACCAGCTCTCAGAAGGCTCCTCCGCACCTCTCCACTGTCGACTCTCACGGGGTCCCCAGTGCCATCCCTCAGGGCACTTCTGTCCTCTGCTGAGTCCCCTGTACCCTTGACCCCATGTCTTCTTTCTGTGGTTTACTTCTCATTTTAACAGGCATGACCCCATGTGGCTTCCTGAGAAGTTTTGAAACTAATTTTGTCCAGACTTAACTTGCCTGAAACGTCTTTATCCTCATGTTGAACTACTAATTTGAGTACAGAATTTCAGATTGAAAATATTTTTTTATTAAAATTTTGAACTAATTGGGTTTCTTAATATGGATGATTGTTATTTTATTTTGTTGTGAATTTATAATTGTTCGTGGGATTACAAAATGTTATGATTTATAAATAGAATGTGGAATGATTAAGTCAAGTTAATTAACACATCGACTGTCTCCAATAATCACCTCTTTGTGGTAAGAATACGTGAAATTTGCAAGGCGCTAAGCAGTTCAGTGAGACCCTGTCTCTACATAAAACACAGAATAGGGCTGGGGATGTGGCTCAGTGGTTAGTGCCCCTGAGTTCAATCTCCAGTACCAAAAAAAAAAAAAAAGAATATATGAAGCTTACTTTCTTGGCGTCTTGGAATCTCAGGACACTGTCACGCACTGTCACGCACCGTATTCGCCAGGCTGTGCCACAGCTTTATTTGAAGCTCTTACTCCTGCTGCAGGGATGGCCATGCCCCTTGACCCCGCTGCCCACCCTGCAGCCTCCACGGCCACCGCACGGCCCTCCTCAGTGTCTATCAGCGGACCACCGAGGCTAGGTGGTATCTGCTACCTGACTTAACACAATGTCCTCCTGTCCAGTCACGGTGTCGCAGGTGACGGGATTTCCTTCCTGGGAACATCGAGTGGTGCTCCACCGGGAACATGAGCCGTGCTTTCTTTATCCCCTCGTCAGCTGGTGGGGACAGGTTGATTCGCTCGCGGTCGCTGGGATAGTGCAATGACCCTGGAGAGCAGCTGCCTCTTTGACAGACTGTTCACCTCCTTGGGCACATACACGGTGGGATTCCTGGCTTCTGTGGCAGTTCTGGGTTTAGCTTTCTGAGGCATCCATGTAGTGACTCGCACTCTCACCAGCATGTACAAGAGTTCCCTTGTCCCCACTGGGAACAACTGTCAGTATTGTCTTATTTTTAAGGGTCATGGTGGAGAAGTCTGCTACAATTCTGATTCCAGATTCTCCAGTGACACACATTCTTTCTGAAAGATTTTGAGCTCCTCCATTAGCTCTAGAGAGGCTAAATTTGTGATGATGTGCCTTGATGAATATCTTCTTTTGTGATTCCTTAGACCCTTTCAGTTTGGGAATGCATGTCCTCCAGTCCCGAATATCTTTATTATATTACTATTACAGTGATACATCTATATCAGTGCCCAGTTCCCAGATGTCAGCTAAACAGCTGGAGATATATATATATCCCCCACGTGTTTTATATATAATGATATTATTATGTGTTATATGTGATATTATTATATATTATATATAATATACATATATATTATTAGTTGTATATATTATATATATATAATTTTCTTTCCACTATTTTTTCTATTCTCTTTCTGGATCTCTATTTCTTGCATCATCTCCTTCCCCTCTAAGTACCGGCCTTCTATTTATTTTGACCTCTCCCTTCCACACCAGAGGCTTTCTTCGAGACTAGCTGTCATGGGACAGCACAATCTGGCTGAGCCATGCTGTGTGCTGGCGAGCCTGCTGGCTGGTGGCTACCGCACGGCTGTGTGGGTTTCCCACAGGACTCTCAGATGTCACTTCTGGGGTGTCTTCTCTTGTGGTTTGGTTTCTTCATCTCTGAGACACCTGGGCGTGGTCTTCCTGGAGCTGGCATCTGAGCTTCACTTTTCAAACAACAGTCTCCTGTGCTCCTCCGTTTTCCCCAGGTCTGTGCCCTGATTCCTGAATGCAGTGCCCTTTGCTCGATCTGCCCGTGGACTCCTTTCTCTGCCCACCATGAGGTCGCCAGAGGGACGGCGCAGCTAGTACAGCCGTGGGAGGTGAGTTCCTCTGGCACAGACCTTCACATGTCACTCCGCCTGCCGGTGGCCCTCTGCTGCCCCTGATGGAGTCTCGGGTGCAGCTCTGTGCTTGTCTCCCCTCTCTCGCTCTGCTGAGCCTCTTCCCAACCCTCTGCTCGCTTTCCACCTTTATACCTGATGGTCCAAAACCACCAAGAACTTCCAGTTTCATTAAAAACTGGAGGCTTCTATCCTTTTTGTTGATTTATATGTTTTTTGAGATGTGCTTTATAACTGGAGATGTCCAGTAAACAGCGGACACGTGAACTTGGAGTTCTGGAAAGCATAGATTCTACTTAGAGTCGCAGGATCAAACATGATCACACAGAGAGCCTGTATAGACGGGGCGGGGTTGCAAGTCAGACAGTCGGCTGTCAAGCAGAGAAGGAGGAAGGAGCCTGAGGAGGCAGGTGCTGAGGGAGGCAGACACCCCTTGAAGACAGTGTCCCGGAGAAGCAGAAGGACAGGGTTCAGAGTTCAGTTCCCCGTGTAAGAGGGGAGCAGGCCCTGAACAGAGAGGTAGGTGTGCATCGCCTCTGCTGAGAGAGGAGTGACCAGTGGCCCCATCCAGAGCACATCGGGGGGACAGTGTCCAGAGGCTTAAGAGGAGAGGCCCACAGAAGGACGTGTCCTGCCCAGCACCCTGTCTTCAGCACCCAGTGGTCAACACAAACATGTGATACTGTCCTGAAAGGACTGATCTGGTGCAAATGGCCCCTGCAGTGCTAGAATGTCTCCTGATGTGCTCACCCATGGGCCTCCACCCTGCGCTCAAGGCTGACAAACCACTGTCCAGGTCCTGCCTGTCATGCAGCCTTTGCCAACCGAATTCCCCTTTTTCCATTAAAAGTGATCTCAGCAAGCAAGCAAGGAGGCCTAATTATAGTGTAAAAAATTGCACATTATCTACGATTATCACTGGGAAAGGTATTAATGTATTTGTGGAAAAGGAATTGAGAAATTAAAAAGCTGCCTTAGGGTAGTATTGTAATATCTTAACTTAAATTTTTATGATATTTTGATTACATGCATCAGTCAAACAATAGTGAAAGAACAGGAAAGAATTTGATCTCAAGACAGGATTCACTCTCAGCCATCTCCTCTTCAGCGTGTCTGAGCATAATGAAGGTCGCTAATGTGAAAAAATATGAACCGTCTAAAATTGCAGAGTCAGAGGGGGCAGGATCCAGAGTCAGTCAAGATCATGCCTGATGTGTACAGAGCACTGAGATGGATTCACCTGAGAGGAGAGGTTTGGAATCTGATTTCTTGGGAGCCAACACCATCTCGTACAAGAAAGGGAGGCGTGGAGCTCGATTTGGGCATGATGGGTTCTGGTCTGGGATGTCTTCACTGACTCCTGCATTCCTTCTACCTGTAGTATTTTGTGTCTGATAGGAATCCAGCCCCACTGGTTTATAAAATGCAGGTAATGTGACTCTTACTGGTAGCCCTGTGCAGGTAGCCCAGATAGACGTCCATTTCCTGCAGTTGTGGTTTGGCTGTGAGGTGCCCCCCAAACTCCTATGTCAGTGCAGGAAGTGAAGTGACTACAGATGAGAGCATGACTACTCAGCCCATCCTAGTCAGAGTGAACTAACTGGGCAGGAACTGTAGGCATGTGGGGCGTGGCTGGAGGAGGGGTCACTAGAGCTGTGGCCTGGGGTGTGCATCTTCCCCTTCCCCTTGCTTCCTGGCCACCCTGAGCAGAGCAGCTCTCCTCCAGCACGACCTTCCGCCATGATGTCCCGCCTCACCTCTGACCCAGAACAATGGAGCTGGCCCACCATGGACTGAACCTCTGCAACTAAATCAAAATAAACTTTTCCTCCTCTAAGCTGTTCTTGTCTGGTATTTTGGTCCCAGTGATGAAAAGATGACTAACACATATGCATTGTTGGGGTGATGGAAAGTGGCAGAAATAGGAAGACAGAAAATGGAATGTGTGAACTTCAAGCTTCCCTTTGAACAAAGTCTCTTGTCTGGCTTCCTGATGCAGAACTACTGGGTAGTCATTGGAATTTTAAAATTCGTCCCTAATTATAGCAACAAAAACAGCTTGATGTCTCATTAAAAGGACTTCACATTTAGTCCTAAAGGAGGAGATTTTGGAGGAGTGTGTGGAAGGGAAATGGAGACTCTTCACACTTGAAGTGAGAACCCTGGCACAGCACTGTCCTTTACCAAAACAAACATGCAAATCTAAACTTCCCGGGGGCCTCATTAGAAAGATTCCAACAAAACAGGTAAAATTCATTTTAACAATATATACTACATAATTTGCTTCATTGGCAACATTATCATCTCAACATGTAATCAATATCTAAAAATTCAGCTGTTTGTCCTTTTTTGTGCTGTCTTTCAAACACTGTGCTTTGCTCTTCCAACACATGCCAGTTGGGACGGGTCACGTTTCCAGTGCTTGCTGGCGTCAGTGGCTACTGCATTGGACAGCAGAGCTCTTAAGTCATTCCTTCCCAAAGGGAAGCAAAGGTTCTAACTAAAATCTGGAAGCATCAGGTCAAAGCTGGCTCGTCTGAACCATCCAAATGCAAAGCAGATTTTTGTGTTTGTCTGCCAACAGGAAGTGCACTGTGAGCGGAGAGAGTTCTGTGGCCAGCTGGACATGGGCCTTGGGGTCATTGAATGAAGACATGCTTTCTGCCTGCAGGACCGTTCCATTAGCTATGAAGTCTTGGAAATTTTCCTCTCCTAAGGCCTCTAGTATTTTTCCTCACTTAACAAGTAAAGACTTTATTTCCTGGTTTGCAACATGCCCCACATAGCAACTAACATGTATCTTAGGAGCCTTTTGGGAACCTCTGGGATTCACAGGGATCCCATCCAGATGTGCCACAGAGCAAAGCAGGAGGGACTCCCAGCTGCTCTGTGGGTGGAGGAGCCCAAATCCAGAGTCACCACTAATTTCTCTACTAATTGAGCATGAATTCAAATAATGTATTCCTCCATCTCACAGTACATTGGGCTTCGCGGGCGGGAAGGCCTTACCAAGTTGACCTAATTCATCCTCTCGCTGCAGGCTCTCATTTGGGTTGGGAAACACCCACTTTGACCTGTGTCTGCTTCATTCAGTGAACTGGGGGCTCCCGGGAGAGACAGGGCGCAGCTGGTGGGCGCGGCTAGCACTGCTCCTCACCCGGATCTGCTGGTGTCTTTCACACCATCCCAAATAGGTTCACGAGGCACCCGCGAAGTCCGGGTGCACACAGACACCCCACACTTGGCTTTCTGAGGCCCAGCAACGTCGCCCTCTGTCTGCATGAAGGGTGGCACTCCAGCATTCCCCAACCAGAGCTAATGCTGCAGGTGGATGGTCTGTCCCACGCCAGGTCACCAGCTCTGCCCACGCAGCTACGACCTGCACCCGGCCCACCTGACAGCCAGCAGTCCTCTCCCACAGGCCTGTCACACTTCTGAAAAGGTGACATTTTAGCATCCTGTTTATAAAACTGCCACAGGAACGTTTATCACGAGGTGCAAAGAAAGGAGGCCCGGGAGAGATGTTTCTCGCCAGGTTTGGCAGAACTGGGAGTGGAATCCCCAGAGAACCAGGGACGCCTCTGTTCACCCAGCCCTGCAGCAGCAGCAGCAGCAAAGCACATGTCAGCCACAGGGGGAGTGAAGGCAGCCCAGGAGGTCCAGGCAGCTGGGGTGTCCAAGGCATTACTAAAGGAACATGCCAAGGGGACATTTTTCTGACAACAGTAGGTGCCAAGAATTCCAGAGATCAAGGATTGCTGACTTTAAAGACCCCTGACTGACTGTATTTGCCCCCAGCATTCTATTAAAATTCAACAGGTCACCCATGATTGGAAAACAAATAGGCAGTTCCTTCCACGAGCTGGTGATAAGCCCGTGTCCACCAGGGCAGCGGCCGTGAAGCCCAGACCTAGGGCAGGAGCCGTTTCTTCAGGACTTATGCACCTTGCCGTCTGGCAGCTTTCTGAACTTCTTTGGGGAAAAACCAGAATCAGAAGTTAATGTACCGAAGAGGCCGGCATCAGAAAGTCACTCATTAACAGAAAAACCTAAAAATAATCAGAAAGATCTGGCTGCCGCCATCCATGCCAGACAAATATGGAGCCAGCTACCTATTTACTCTGGAGGTCACAGGCCAGGCCATCCATGTCACATTCAGAATCCAGGGAGATCAACCCCGCTGGACCAACCAGTCTTGGGTCACACTCTTCAGCCTCAGAGGGTGCAGAACTGAAAGGCTCCTGAGCTGCAGGAGGCTCCAGCACCGACCACGGCCAATTGCTCGCAGACAGCACCCACAGATCAGACCCCACCTCCTGCTTCTCTTCTCTCTCGTCTCTGCCTCCCCCTCACTCTCCTTGTCCCTGTCTTCCCCAAAAATGGAAATAGAGGCCTCCAGGCAGAGGAGAGTAGCAGACAAATCTCGTGGTATCCTGGAGATAGAGAGAGACGAATCTTTGGCCTCAATCAGTTGAAAGTTACTCTGAGGGGCTGCTTTCTGGCTGGGTAGGAGGTAGAGGAGGGACTTACGGTAGTCTCAAAGTAACATCCTTATTTAGGAGACTGATTCTTTCCTGGGTTGTGGGCCCCTTGAAGGCAAGAGCTACACATTAAGGTTGCCTTTTAAGACAGTATGTATTTTTTTGTCTTCTGATTTTGAAAGAAATATATGATTGTTGTAGAAAAATTAAAGAACATGAAAAAAAAAATCTCTTTTTTTATCCAGCCATTAGATAGTGTTTGGAACAAAATAGGCACTTAACAAATTCATTTGTGTTGGAGAGGGAGGAAGGAAGGAAAGGGGAAGTGGAGGATGTGCACAACCGTGACAGTGACCTTTCCTTTAAAACGTGCACAGTCAGCAGGGGACATGGCCCCTGAGGTGGGCCTGCCCAGCACTGAGAGAGACAAGGGAGAGCTCACCAGGCGCCGGGGTCGTGGAGCCCCGGTGAGTGTGGGGTTCCATGCAGGCTTGGAGAACGTGTGTGGGTGTCCCGGGTCAAGAGTAAGAGGAACTGGTCACTGTGGCTTGTGGTCACAGATTGTGAGAAACACTGTACTCCATGTCTTTCTGCTGCTTCATTAACTAGCTTATTAGAACAAACTCACAAGTTATTGCATATTAATTACTGTTATCCTGAAGTGCCAGCAGGAGGGTGCGCTGTGACTTACCTAAGTCTGTCCCTACGCTGGGCATTTATTTTACTTCATTATTATAAGTTTTATGGGAAAATCTTTCTGCATGCTTCCTTTTTGTGCTTTTAAAACCAGATTCCAAAAAGTGAAATGTTTATATGGAAGGATATGATTGTGGCTGAGGTGAACTTCAACAAGCTGCACAACCTTGGAAATGCAGTCTGTGCCTGTCCTCGCAGCTGACCTCAACCAACCCCACTCCCTGTTCCTCTTCATTTACAGAAAACTTAATCTCTGCACTGAAGTGAAACTTTGTCCCTCTGCTCAGCTGGGCTGCTGCTCCTCCCCTGCCTCTCCCACGGGGGCTTCGCCCAGGAGAAGCGGGAGGCACCAGTCTCCTGCGGAGTTACCTTCTGCCTTGGATAATCTCCCTTGCCGTTGTTCCATGTCCCTTTGTTATTTATCACTTGGTCTCTGTTGTCCGTCCCCTGTGCCCTTGAATAATTCTGCCCACACATTTCGCCTCCTCTTAGCGCAGTCAGGAAGGCTCTCCTGGTCCGCTGGCTTTATCTGCACTGCCACTCTGGTCCCTGGAGCTCAGAAACTCGCCGCTGGGTGCCTGGTGCTGGGAGCCCCCCGGCCTCCGCCTCTCCCAGCCAGTGCTTTTCCAGCGCGGGCTGTGTTGCAGGCCTGGTGTCTCACTGCTTGCCACCTCCAAGGCTGCTCCTGGGATGTCTTTTGCTCCGGGAGCCTCCTACGTTCATCTGGGTTTCCACCCTGCCGGTTCGTGCCAGCCGTGAAGCGCTCCGAGCTCCTTTCAAGAAAGCAACTTATTATTTAGAGGCAAGAATGTCCCCAGCTGGCGGGCCCCTCTCCACTTACCCTGCAGGCTGTCCATTAGCTCTTGAGCAGGGGCTGTGCTCTTCACACACAGGACCCAGCCAACAGTGGGGACATTCACGCTTGGCCACTCCAGGCCTCCTCTGAGGGGCAGTCTTGCTCCGGAGCTGGCCGTGGTGGGCGGAGGCCGCACTGGTTCCGAGGCTCTCCCTCTACCTCCCACAAGGACCTGCTGAGCCGGCACCTTCTCCCTGGAGCGCAGGGCTGTCCACCTGGCCTTTTCCTTCCATTTCGCCCTTCCCTGCAGCTGGTCCTGACCAGGCTTCTGTTTCCCTTTGGTGAGAGAATGGGTTCGACGTGTCTCCCCGTCTGGCACCAGCTCCCTGCTCTCCTTGCCCCGGTGCCCCTCTGAGCACACTCCCTGCTGGGCACACTCCCTGCTGGGCACACTCCCTGCTGGGCACGGCTGGGTCCTTGCGCTACATTGACCCTCTGGGAGCACCATCTCCATTCCACAGATGGAGAAAGCCGCTCCAAGTCCCTGAGATGCTGTGCACACCTTCTTCCTGGAAGCAAGTGCCCCACAAGGTCGAGGCCCAGCAGCAAGAAGGAGCTGATTTCTCCAGTTTATTCCTCCTCCTCTTCCTTCCTCTCCCAACCTTCCTCCTCCCCTTCTTTTTTATTTTTACCTATTATTTCCCTGCATTCCCCTCACTTTTAGCTTGTAAACAGGTGTGCAGAGAGAGCAGGTGGGCAGCTTGGATGGCCACGGTGAGGGGGCCGAGGAGGGGCCAGGCCTGGCCTGAGGAGCAGCGGGGAACCCGTCAGGGTCTGGCTGGCAGGACCTGGGCAGCCCCGGCACACAGCACCCACTTCCTGGCCACGCCTGGGGCTGGCGGTGGTCCCCAGGAGGACAGCTCTGGGTCGCTGTTCCCAGAGTGCTCTCGCTGGAGACTGAGGCCTCGCCTCCAGGCCTGACCTGCCCTCCAGGAGGACTCCTCTTACCTCCTGCCTGAGCTCGGCGCTGAGTAAATGCACAGTGAACGAGAGAGCAGGCCGGGCAGGCGGGGGCCGTGACAGGCGTCTTCCAGGACAAGCCCCTCCATCTCAGCAGGTCACTCACTCCTGGTCCCCACCACGCGAATATCCTCCGTGAAACGGCACCTTCCAGAGTCGGGGAGGTCCTTCCCTCCCCCAGGTTCAGCCCACCTCTGACACAGTGCCTTGTAAACATGGTAGGTCACCGCGAGCGAGTGATGGCAAACCGTGGAAACCTGGGTTCTTTTCTGAGCCGGTCACCTGACCCCAGCCACAGGGTGTGCCTGCACTCTCCTGGCCACGGGAGGCAGGAGGCGGGCCTGCTCCCGGCTCTGGGCTCTGAAGACAAAAGTGCCCAGGCTGTGGGGAGCGAGAGCACCACCGGGGACCAGGAGAGGCCACTGACACTTCACTCTCACTGTGGATTCTCAGCCTGCCACACAGGCACTGGAGTCCCCAGGGGCATGCTTGGGAGCCGCAGCATGAGTGGAAGCAGGGACCCCGCAAGGGGGCAGCGGCTTGGAAGCCAAGGTTTCCTTGGAATTTACTGACGAGAGTGTCCTGAGCGAGCACAGTGCGCCCCTGCTCAACGGAAGCTCACGGGGCGGGGGACGGGCCCAGCTCACAGCTCGCCTGATCCCATTTCCAACAGGTCCTGAAGCACAGGCCCCCCGCTTTCTAGAAGGGGCATCATATGGAAGGACGGCGACCCTTCTGCAAGCACTTCCTTCTTCCTCCTCTCCAGGCATAAACCAGGAGCAGCATGCCCAGCGTGCCCACCCGCCCGTCAGTCCCAACGCCTCACTGGTTTTCGAGCCTCATCTCTAGCCCCGATGTTAAGTCAGCTCTTCTTGATGCACGGTGATGGGTGAACCAGTGGCTGTGGTCGGAGGACAGCCATTGCTCAGTTAAACCTATGAAACTCACTGAGATCTTCATTCACATTCTTTCCACTCCATTTTGCAATTTTAAGCACTGCCATCTCCATTTTGCAGATGGGAAAACTGAGACTCGGTGGAGATGATGCTGTGGCCCATAAGACGCAAGGTCGATATTTGGACATGGTTCTGCTCTTGCTTTTCTTCTTTCCCTCTGTGCGTGTCTGTGCTGAGACAAACATTCTCTCCAGGCTTGAGAGACTTACCGAACGGCGCCTGGGACCCTCAGGGCACCGTTCCTTGCCAGAGGCTATTTCAACCCCAGAGATGGACAGTCCCAGGAGACAACTGGAAGGAGAGGGTTGCTGTTAGCATCTGGTGCAGAAAGCCAGGCATGCGGCGCAACATCTTCCACTGTGCAGGGCAAGCTCCACAGCAAAGAAATCTTTTGCCCAAAATGTCCGTAATGCCACGGTCAGGGAGACTGCCCTACACTGCTGGCATTTCGTAATGGAGTCTATCAAGTGCAGGAGGGTGTTAGGTTGCATTTGAAAGTGACCACGAGGGAGAGTTGAAAACATCGGATCTGTGTTCTCCTCCCAGGTCCACCATTCACAGACCTCGTAGCTTTGTGAAAATACTCCCCAGACTCCCCTCCCCTAGGAGTAAAGGGGAGGCGGCAGCATCTGACTCTTCATTAATCTACTGTATCTTGTCGGTCACCTCCCATGTGCCAGGCTGCCTAGACACTGAGTTACCACGGGGAACAAAACAGGCATCATCCCTACCTTCAGGCGGCTCCGTGGGAAGTGGGTCAGGAGAGCTGCGGAAGCCGGGCAGGGACCCTCATCTAGTCCTGGGCAGTCAGGAAGCAGCGTGGACCACGGGACCAGGAGCACGAGGTTGGCCGAGGAGAAGGGATGAAAGCAGAGGACGCCCTGCTGGCGAAGCCCAGAAGCGAGGAAGCCAGGAGGCGGCCCTGCGGCCCCACAGGGGGAGACGGAAGGAGGCAGCAGGCGGGCCTGCAGGGAGGCAGAGGTGTCCCCTCGGGGGGCCCCAGGGGCCAGGCCAACACAGAAATGTCAGCCTGGCGGAGGGGCAGGTTTCCAAAGAAAGAGGGTGACGTGATCTCCCCCGAGGTTTGGAACCGCAGGGTGGAACCTGGTCTCCCGCCTCCTCCGGGATGGAGGACCTGCTGCAGCTGTTTCTGGAAGTTTGTTGCTGCTGCCCTACAAGAGGTCACGGGCCTTCCGCTGGGGTAGAGCACAGGGGCAGACAGAAGAAACCGCATTTAGGAGAACATCAGCGAAGTCCTGCTGCTGAGGGGTTGGAAGAGCAGCTGGACTCCATATCTGAAGTTCTGGAGCCCCGGATTCAACCAGCTGTGAGTGGAAAACATCCCCCTATACTTAACATGCGTAGACAACTTTTGGTCCTTGATACCTGAACAATACAAGGGTCAGTCACAAGCTGCCATGAGAGCGGGCTCTTGTCCCCAGCTTCTTATTAGGGCACAAGCCCATCTCTGTGGCTCTGTCCTCATAGCCTGTCCGACCCTAGCTCCCAAAGGTCACACCTTCAGAACCATCATGTTGGGATTACAGCATCCATTTATGAATTTGGGGGACGCAAGCGTTCAGCTCACAGCTTGCTCACTGAGCCATCGAGTGTGGTCATTAAGAAACAGACTCTGGGGCCAGACTGGGCCCTACTTCTGCCGCCTGCCAGCCCTGTGACCCTGGGAGAGTCCCCGAGCCCCGCTGTGCCCAGGATCCTTATCCGTGGAGTGGGTCAGGAACCGTGTCCTCACAAGGCGTCCCAAGGATGACCCAGCTCAGCCCCGTGACACAGTGGGCAACGCCTTGCCCACACAGAAAGCTCAGCACAAGGCCCCGTCTGCATTCTCTTCTAGACCCAGATGTGCTTCAATTAGTCTCCCAAAATACTCGTCCCCCGCGCACCCCCTCAGCTTGCTCTCTGCCCCAGCCTCTGGCGGAATCTATTTCCCCCACACCAGTCCAATAGCAATGGGGCTCACGAGGGACACGGCCGAGACCCCAGGGACGGTGTGCGGGGGCGCCACCCGGTGGTGTTCTGTACTTGCAACGCTGCCATTTCCCGTTCTCAGAAGCCGTATTTAGCACTGAGGCTGGTGGTGGCCCTCGGGGCTAAGGATAGAGCGACACTCGGGGGTGCAGAGGCTCCTGTGAGCCGAAGCACCCCTTTCTCCTTCCCGATCCAGCGCTCCTCTGCTGGGGAGGCGACAGGCAACCACTCCCGTCCCCCCTCATGCCTCCAGGGTCTTGGTCGCCAGCTTCTGTTCTGGGTTTGCCACCCATGCGGCAGCTGTCAATCGCGGTGAGGGGCTCTGAACAGTCAGTGCTGGGCGTGGAGTGGCCTGCCAGAACGTCACGGAGGGAAGCGTTTCCAGGCCAGACAAGGGGACAAGCAAGAGGGGAAATGTGCCTGTGAACTAAGGGTGGATTCCAACGCAAGTGAGCTGGGGTCATTCTCTGTGACCTGTGACACAAGATTGTTTTCCTTTCTTTTAGTGAAAGGTTAGTCTCCAAAAAGCTTCTCAGCAAAAGAAACAATCCATGAGGCGAACAGAGAGCCTACATTCTGGGAGCAAATTTTTGATAGGGCACTGATCTCCAGGATATATAAAGAACTCAAAAACTTAACATGGAAAAAACAAACAACCCAATCAATAAATGTGCTAAGGAGCTGAACAGACACTTCTCAGAAGAAGATATGCAATCGATCAACAGACTTATGAAAAAATGTTCACCATCTCTACTGATTAGAGAAATGCAAAGCAAAACTACTCTAAGATTTCATATCGTGCCAGTCAGAATGGCAATTATCAGGAAAACAAGCAACAATAAGTGTTGGCGAGGTTGTGGGGAAAAGGCACGCTCGTACACTGCTGGTGGGGCTACAAATTGGTGCAACCAATCCGGAAAGCAGTGTGGAGATTCCTCAGAAAACTTGGAATGGAACCACCATTTGACCCAGCCATCCCACTCCTGGGTCTACACCCAAAGGATTTAAAAACAGCACACTACAGTGACACAGCCACTTCAATGTTTACAGCAGCTCAATTCACAACTGCTGAACTGTGGAACCAACCTGGATTGTCTTGGTCTGGATCTCAGACTAATTTATATACGGCAGATTCGTGGAGTGAATCACCAGCCTCACAACAGGATGGGTTTTATAAGCTTTAATAAGAGATAATATAACAATAAGCAAACAACAGTTATACTTTGCAATATTGAGTATTGTATACAATGAATCAATAATATAGAAGAAAAGAAAGAAAAAGCGGCTCCAGCCCAATAAGCACTCACCAATCAACACTGGATAACACAGCACAGGTTCACAGGTACCCTCAGAGCATCATCATCACCTTCAACACCCAGCCTTGGGTAAAATAAGCAACACCAAGAATGGGGTAGACACATAGGTGAGAGTCTTTCAAAGCACCATCATCACCTTCAACACCTGTCCTCGGGTAAAAGGAGCAACGCCGAGGGTAGGGTAAAAACATAGGTGAGCGTCAGATTCTTTCTTCACAAGTCAAGTTCCTTCTTCTCATCATCAGGTTCCTTCTTCTACACTCAGAGCATCGGATTCCTTCTTCCCCAGTTGGATTCCTTCTCCGGTTAGAGTCCTTCTTCTCTGATTGGATTGCTTCTCCAGTTAGCTTCCTTCTTCTCCTTCTCATTCCCCTTTGGAGGACTTAAAAAGGCACAGCAACCCCTCCCTATATGCAGTCCGGCTATGCAACTGGCCTTAGGTTGTTTTTCTTTTTTCTTTTTTTTCTCTGCAAGGTGGGAACTGGCCAGGTTCCAAGCTCACAGGGTCGAAAGTTGAAAGTTCTGATGCACCAAGAGCTCGTTAGTGCACCAGGTGGCCCCGAACAATAACATCGAGAGTGTTCACTGTCTTCAAAGTCTCTCCAAATTCCTCACTAATGGGCCTTCCTCTCCTAAGTCACTTAAGGACGGGCCCATATTAATAACCTTCTATACATGGATGCTCTTCAATACATGAATGGATAAAGAAGCTGTGGTATATAAACCCAATGGAATATTACTTAGCAATAAAAGAGAATAAAATTATGGCATTTTCAGGTAAATAGATGGAGTTGGAGAACATCATATTAAGTGAAGTAAGCCAATCCCAAAAAACCAAAGGGCAAATGTTGTCTCTGATAAGTGGATGCTGATCCATAATGTGGGAGGGGGCTTGGGAAGAATAAAGGAATTTTGGTCAAAGGACTGGAGGGGAGAGGAGGGGACATGGGGGCAGGAAAGATGGTGGAATGAGATGGACATCATTGCCCTAGGAACATGTATGACTGCACATATGGTGTGACTCTACGTCGTGTACAACCAGAGAAATGAAAAGTTGTGCTCCATTTGTATACAGTGAATCAAAATGCATTCTGCTGTCATGTAGACCTAAGTAGAATGAATAAATTTTTTTAAAAGTTTATAAATCAATTTAAAAATTTAAAAAGGTTAGTCTCTAAACAAAGGCAGAAAATGTCCTTATCTGTATTGAGGCATGGACATCATGCTTAGACTAAATGTTCTCACAAATAGTAAGATATTAGTTTACGACATGTTCCAGGATCGATTCCTCCTTTTGCATCTTGGCACGAGGCAGATGGCTTTGCCATGTGCAGCCACCATGAGGGGCTGCCTTCCCACAAGCCCAGGAGCAATGTGGCCCGCCAGTCACGGGCAAAACTCCAAACCTGTGAGCCAACATAAGCCTTTTTCCTTGTAAGCGGATGGTTTCAGGTATTTGTTGTAGTAACAAAGCAGAGTGGCCCAGGCTCATCGAAAGACGGAGCCCTGATGGCAGGACGGTATGGAACACTCCCCGCCCAACATCCTCATCGCACTGCTGAAGGGTATTTACAAAAGTTTCTTTACTTAGTATCTCAAGTCTACCTCCTAACAAAAAAGTAAAGAGCATGATAAAGGCAAAAATCACAATTTGAAGAGACTGAACAAATATCAAGCCAACTCAGATATGGCAGGAATACTGGAATTCGCAAACCAGGAATTGAAAACAGCTATGATTAGTGTGTTAACAGATCTAATGGGAAAAGGAGACGACCTGGAAAAACAGGTAGGTAACATAAGCAGAGAGGTGGAATTCTAGCAGCAGAATGGTAGCAATAAAGAACACTGGAATAGAGTGATTAGCTTCTTAGCAGACTGAGGAAATAATTTTTGCGGGGGTGCCAGGATTGAACTCAAGGGCACTTGACCACTGAGCCACATCCCCAGCTCTATCTTTTATTTTATTTAGAGACAGGGTCTTTCTGAGTTGCTTAGCACCTTGCTTTTGCTGAGGCTGGTTTTGAATCCTCCTGCCTCAGCCTCCTCTTGGGATTACAGTCGTGTGACACTGCACCCAGCTGAGGGAATGATCTTGAGTTTGACAATATCTTAATAGAAACTTCCAAAAAGAAAAACACGTGGGGGCAAACGGTGACTGAGAATTTCTACACATTCAATGTTAGATACCAAACCATAGACCTAAGTTTGGAGACACATGCCAAACCCTGTGCCTGGCACACCATATGCAAATTGCATCCTATCAACAGTGAAAAATAAAATCTTGAAGAGACCCGACCAAAAAAAAAGCCTTATCTTTTGTGGAAGATCAAAAATTAAAATTATATCCAATTTTTCCTTAGAAGCCGCATAAGCAAGAAGAGAATAAATTGAAATATTTAGAGGAATGAAAGGAAGAGCCTATTGGCCTAGAATCCGCAGCCTGTGAGACTGGCCTTTAAAAATGAAGCAGAAATAGACCCCAACCACAGAAAAATTAAGGGAATTGGTTGCTAGAAGACCTGCCCTGCGAGAAATGGAAAAAGCAGTTCTTTAGAGAATAAAAATGGCGAAAGGTAGAAAGGAAGAGCATCGGAGAAGAGGCAAGCGCAGGTGAGCACTTCTGTTGTGAATTCCTGATGGGTCTAAGTGAACATTTCAAAATAATGGCACCTGAAGGAGGCTCGACAGACACAAACCCCCTCTGGGTGGTCAGGGCAGCTCTGCTCAGAGTGACCAGCAACTTCAGGCAGCCACCGTGCTCCTCAGGGGGCCCCAAACCGCGGTTGATCCTGAGAGCAGGTGATGACTCACACTCGAGAAGAGTCACAGGCCGCAGGCAGGAGAGGAAACCTGGAGGCAGCTAGTGCCTCACAGAAGCCAACCTAGAAAGCCGCACACCATCCTCTCATCATGGACACGGTGAAGTGACCCGAGGGGCCAGGGGGAGTGAAGAGGCAGGCCCCGAGGGTCTTCGGGGCAGAGAAGCCATCACGACGAGCACCAAGGAGAAATGGCCAATGTCACAGACAGGTGGCCACACAGTGTAGACACTAGCAAAGGGCATGGTGCCAAAGGGTGGGACACACAGGACGGAGAGCGAGCCCACGGTGAGCCGCGGATGGGCAGCGAGGAGGCCTGTGTGTCCTCTGTGACTCTGCCGTGGCTCAGGCACAGGGCTGGCAGCAGGGCAGCTCCATGCGGGTAAGGAGGGAGACTGTTTTCCACTCGATTTTGCTGTGAACCTGAAACTACCCTAAAAAGAAAAATTTCATTAATTGAAAGAATTTTTTGATTGAATTGTTAGAAACACAAACCTGTATTTTGCCAAATTAAAAAGAATTCATTTTTGAATCATGACACAACTACTCAACTTTTGGGTGACATAATTTGACATGAGAATTCATGGTCCCTTTTTACACTCATCTTTAAACCACATACGATTCGATAAAGTACTTATTATGGATTCCACTGCCACTCACTCTGACGAGGACTATTGAGAAATATTAATCTTAAAATACACAGCTCGCAGACGCTGGATCATCTTTATTCATGACACTCTGTTCCCAGACGCGGTCTAGATTCCACACACAGGATCTGTGCTTCCTGCTGCCACATCGGTACCCTCTGCCTCCTTCCCAGCACACGAGGGCTCCCCGTTACACACGAGACTGGCAAGACACGCGGCAGCATCCTAAGCTGCTTTGGGTCTTACACTCCAAGTGTAGTCTGGTTGGGCTGTTGTGAAACTATTTACATATTATTCCCAATACAGATAATAGTTGTCTTATCCATCTTATCTATCAAAAAAAGAAATTTTATCCACAAGAGATTAGGGAACAGGATGATCACCTTTTATTCTGGACGCACAAGAGAATGCAGCAGATTTCTGGCCAGGCCTTGCCTGCTCCTGCAGCTCGTCCTGAACTGCACATGTTTTCAAAAAGAAGGGTCATCAAGAATTTTTGTTTTGTTTTCATTTTTCTTCTTCCTACTCTGGCTTTAGTAAGCCCATGTTATAAGTATAATAAAACCTTCTTAAAGGGTCAGAATCTTGTTTGTTTCTTTGAAAAGCTTTGGAGAGAGAGCTTTAACTCAGGAACTCTTAACCACAGTTCCCTGCGATCCCCTCTGGTGGTCTGGGGAGCCTCCTGCCTGTCTGGGAGGAGATGCTCCTAGAAAAACTGCTGCTGGTTCAAATGGAGTGTCAGCCTGAGCCAGACCTTAGTTCGAGTTGGAGACAAGGGATGGATGGATGAATGGATGGACACACAGGTAAACGGGGGACAGGAAACCAATAGAAGGTTTTCAAGAGGCTTATAACACATTTCTCACCAAATGCCTCATTACAAGAAATGCCCCGCAGGGGCCAAGTCCATCGTAGGAGCTTTTCAAGCAGGACGAGTTAACACTGAGCGTCTCCCTTTTCCACGGCCGCAGACCCTGACAGGTGACATTGCTCACAGTGCGTCCCTGACCCTTGGGGGCTGCACCGAACTCCAGGCCAAGCATCTTCAAAGACCTGCCAGAAGTTTGCGGCTTGAGTACATCAGAATGACCTGGCTCTGGCATTTAGCCGGGGCCGCAGGGCATGTGGGGGCGAGACAGGAATTCAGAACCAGAAAGTCGCTATGGCCGTGTGGGAGAGCCTTTCAATTAAAGCTTTTAACATTTTTCTGAAAGCAGCCCCAGGGACTCAGCCTTTCTCATCTCCACATTGATGGGTGGCGGTTGTCACAGCAGAGGACCCTCCCAGCCCTGCAAACACCAGCAAGGCCCGAGGCTCCGCCCCACCAGGAGGCTCTGGAGGCCCCACAGGGACGGACCCAGGGGCTCTGAGGAAAGCCCACCATGCTTAAGGAAATGCAGCAACGCCATTTTTGGCAGAAATCGCTCCTGTTGCTTACACAATTTGCCTCTGAGTCATGAGCGACCAAAACAACCAGGTGCTGGAAAGCAGAACAGACCCAGCACGCTGGCTGCCCCTCCATGGCCCGTTCCCGGATCCCTGCTACGGTGCCCGGTGCCCGTCTCGCGGTGTCCACTCTGCCTCCGCGGCAGGGCCTGGTCTGTCTGCGCGGCTGTCTGGAATGTGAACCTCTCATCTGCAAACGCGTGTGTGAGCATGGGGCATGCGGATGCAAGAAGGGACACTTAAGATGAAAATGGCACCTAAGGGTTCAGATTCCAGTTTCTCTTGAAAACACACCTGGCAGCACGGGGCTGAGTCCAGGAGGCAGATGCCAGTGAAGTGGTGGCCGCTGCTCCTGGCCCCATCATTCCCTGGACCCCTCACCCACGTCCCGTCTCCTCCAGGAACTCGTGCCGTTTGACGTCCATGTCCCCCTGCACCTACCACACACCTCAGTCTCAGGCTCAGGTCCCTTCAGGAAAGCAGAGGCCCTGTCCAGTCAGACCCAGGGGCTGGACAGCTGAGTGGTCATGGCGGGCCTCCGTGTCTCTCGCTGTTGGAGAGCTGACTTGGAAGAGGGAGACTTGAGAAGCCGGGCCAGGTCTCTCGGCTGTGAGTGTGTTTGGCACAGCTGTGGCCATGATGGGCTGGCTTCTCTCTGAGGTGCCGGCTGAGCACCCGCAGCGCTGGGGAGGCCGCACGGCCTCACTCTTCAGCTGCCCAGTGCTTCTCCATGGGGCCTCCAGCTCCGGGCAGCATGCTGTCCACTCTGAGACTGTCCCTTTGTTACCATGACGACTAGGGGAGGGCACGCCGCTCACACCTGGTGAGCTGAAGCAGCTTGGTAGATCCCCAACTGGGGGAGATTCCCCACCATAATGGGTTTGCTGATGGATTACTTTGAACCTCCCATCAGATTATTTTGTTATTATTATATTATGTTATCATATTACTTAGAATTATCACACCACTGTTTATCAGAAAAGCCTTTATGATTATATTTATGTAATATTTGCAGTTTTGTTATATTCATATTCATAATCACCTTCACTTAGGATCCAACTCAGTTATATATACAAATAGTTTTCAAATAGTTTTAATAGCCCTTGAATTTTCCAGGGGCTCGGGCATGTTCTGAAAAAGAGCGTACGGGATAAATTTCAGAAATTTATCGATAGTTGGTTTCCATTTCAGATGCCACCTGCAGGCAGCACCCTCCAATGCAGGGTGCTGTTCCGCCACCGCCTCAATCTGTCTGTGTAGATGCTTCACCCTGGATGTCTTCTTCCTTCCTTTCTTTTTTTAAATCTATGATTGTAAATGCCTGATCACGTCTGTAAGGATAACAGCACACCCTGGGCTTCGGCCCCTGACCCCGGGCACCCGGCTTCAGCTCTGCTGAGTGGGGTCATCGACAGCAAGGTAAAATAACTGCCTGCTGGTGTACAAATCCTGCACTCCCTGGAAAGGGCCAGATGGACTTGTCTCCTCGCCATTGAAGAAGTGAGTTTTGTCTCCAGGGGTGCGTTCATTTTGACTTTCTTGGTGCATCCAGTGCCCACCCTGTGTGCCTCTCTGTAGTGCAGTTAGAACACTAGCCTGGTTCTTTTTATGACTTAATTAAAATACACAACATATGCTCATTTTTATATCTGGGTAAGTCATGCTTTCATCTTTTCTTTTAAACTATCTTTTAACAGCGGTCTTATCTGGGTATTTGCAAATTGAGATGCATATCTTAACTAAGAATTACTTTCCTTTTTGTTCTCTTAGAACAGGATATTTACTTCATGGTGGGTCATACATAAATTTCGTTTTAGGATAGTGAAAGAGTATCCAAGTATTTGTTATGAAACGGGACATAAGGCCTGATGGGGTTCGGAATCTCAGATTCCAACAGAAAGTCTCTGAACAAACCCATGTGTGTAACTGATGAGCTGGTCATTCTCTTTCCCAGTCAAAAAGAACGTTCCAGAGCTCCAGGCTATTCAGAGAACCCGCTAGGCTGTGAACTGTTTGGGAAGCCACTGCCTCTCCTCTCAGCTGCAGCATAGTTCAGATAGACCGTTTCACAATTGCTATTTATGAGAACCACTGATCCAAACTTCTGTTTTCAATATCCTCCCCCAGATCATCAAAAGCCAAGACTATTCCAGACAAACCTCATCGTCCGGTCATCCTTTGGTCATCGTCCAAAAAGAATAAAGAAAAATCTTTCCCCTGATTCCCACCCTTGATGCCCTGTCTTAGCTGACCATAGGGTACCCAGCAGTGTGCTCCCTCCACAGCCACGCAGGCTGATCCCCACTTCCAGCCCCAGGCAGGTCTTAAGACCAACTACAGAACGCCGGTACATGAGGCCACATTTAAGTTCCCAAGGGGTGGGATTTCAGGATGAAATTTCTTTAAGCTCAGAAAGAAGCAATGAGCCAAGTCACCCATCCTGACAACCCTGCTGCTGGCTGGGGACGCCCTCCATGGACAGTGATGGAGGAAGGAGAAAGATCCACCTCTGGCTGTGCACTACCAAAATATCCTTATTTTAAGATATCACGTTCCTTTTTATTTATTAAACACATCCAAAAAAGTACAGGGAAGGTTGGCAAAAGAAAATAAGCTTTAGAGAATTTATAAGCCAGGCTTATATACTGCTTTATTTAGAGGATAATTCTCACACATTTTTTTCCTTCACCCACCAAAAGGAACACACATAATAAATGAAACGAAGCTTGGCAGGAAATCCATCAATAAGGTTAATTTAAAGTGTAGAGAGAATAGCAAATCTCCATGTGGCTACCAGGACGCTCATTCTCGATTCTAAACTCACTGACTTCCAAACAGCTAGCGTGCCTCTCGGAAGGAACCAGAGAAAGGAAGTCCCAGGAACTGTCCCCTCCCTGACGATACATCTGGGTCACTTAATGTAAGAGCAAGGCTGCTTGGCTTCATACCCTGGCTCTCTTGCTCTCAAGCTCTATGACTTTGGATGGGACATGGAAGTCCCATAAGGCTCAGTTTCCTTGTCTGTGAAATAATGACAAAGTACAGTGCTAGCTAAAATTGCACATTATACACATGACTGAGATGTTAGATGCTCTATAAAGATGCTTAGCACTGTGCCTGGTGTTACCTACTTGTAAACGGTTACAACTTGATTTTCTAACACCATACGTTGGTGGAGCAGTGAGCAATAACCAGGAGACTGCCACCTCAGACACCGATGGCTCTCAAAGAGCAGCTGCTCCAAAGAGAAGATGAGGAGCCAGGGCCCCGGAAATGGCGGGTCTTCAGATCTTTGCCATAAATGAGCTTGCTTCCTCAGGGTGTTCCTCTCCTAGTTACTCGAGTCCTCTGCAAAGGCTGTGCTTCCAGTTGATTCTGGGTTAGGCGTGTGTGTGGAAGAAGGATCTCAGGAAAAGCAGATTTAGTGTCTTTGGTGGGAAGAGGCTGCGTGAGATCTGTCTTCTGGTCTCTGGTGATATTATCTGTGGCCACAGAGTTTCAACGATCAGAGAGCAAACACTGTCTGAAGGTATTAGTTGAGTCTAGAGGCTATCTTGTCAATAAATAAAATTTGCTCAAGTCATACAGAGAATTTATGCCCTTCTGAGTGACTGAATGGAAGTTGTATATTCCTGGATATAGAGTGAATATACAGTGAATCAACTGTTTTTGGTTGATTTTTTTTTTAGAAGACAAAAAAAAAATAGTGCAGATGTATATGTAGATGGAGACTCAAACTTGGTGAAGATGATGCAGAGATCAGAGAGAAGATGATTCTGCCTTTAAATCATGTTGCTTTGTAAACAGTTGATAAGCAGCGTGCATTACTTCTATAATAGGGAGAGAGGGAGAAAAAGGAAGGAGAGGAAAAGTGAAAGAGAGAAATTACTTAACTTCTTGTTTATTCTCTTTTTCGTTTCCTCCCTAGGATCTTTGTCAGCTTGAAAAGTTTGAATCCAGGTATTCGAGAGACAGAGAAACCCCCTCCCTCAGCACACAAAACTATAAGACCACCAGTGGCTGTCAAGGATATACCCACAGAGGCAACGGCATTGTATGTTCACTGCAGGCAGACTTATTCCAATTAACACTGCTCTTCAAACTGGCCCTAGAGCAAATACTGTCTTCCAAATCATAAAAAAGTGAAATTATTCTCAGCATACTTTTGCTATAAATATCTTTGAGTTCAGTGATTTGAAATGTGGCAATCTCTGAAAGACCTATCAGAGGGACATATTAAATAAGTCAGATGACAGGTTCAGTGGTGCATGCCTGTAATCCCAGCAATTTAGGAGGCTGAGGCAGGAGGATGGCAAGTTCAATGCCAGCCTCAGCAGCTTAGTGAAGCCCTAAGCAACTTAGTGAGATCCTGTCTCAGAATAAAAAATAAAAGGGTTGGGTATGTAGCTTAGTGGTATAGCATCCCTGGGTTCAATCCCTAGTACCAAAAAAAAAAAATAATAATAATCATAAGTAAGTTGGAAAAAGAATTCAGTGGTGCACGCCTGTAATCTCAGCAATTTAGGAGGCTGAGGCAGGAGGATCGCAAGTTCAATGCCAGCCTCAGCAGCTTAGTGAAGCCCTCAGCAACTTAGTGAGATCCTGTCTCAGAATAAAAAATAAAAGGGTTGGGTATGTAGCTTAGTGGTATAGCATCCCTGGGTTCAATCCCTAGTACCAAAAAAAAAAAAAAATCATAAGTAAGTTGGAAAAAGAATTCCATTATAAATAATTCAGTCATTCTGCCTGGAATGACTCCACCCTTCCCATCTCATCCAGGTAAGAGCCTCTCAATAGTTTTGATTAAATTCCTTGCTATAGAGTTCAAAGGTCACAAATTTGTATTCTGACTCTGCTATTTAGCTGTATTACCTCCAGCAAGCTGAGTAACGTCTCTAAGCCCTGTTTCCTAATCCTTAAAATGGAGAGAATTAAAGTCAGAGCAATCAGGCAAGAAAAAGAAAGAGAAGCCATCCACATTGGAAAGGAAGAAGTAAAATTATCTTCATCCCAAGACAACATGATCTTATCTGTACAAATCCCAAAGATTCCACACACACACACAAAGAGGCATTAGAGCCAGTAAACTCGTCCAGCAAAGTTATAAAATGGAAAAAATCAATGCACAAAAATTAGCTGCATTTGTATATGCTAACAATAAACAACCTGAAAAGGAAGTTAACAAAATTCTACTTAGTGCCTAAATAAATAGATAAACAAATAAATACTTAGGAATAAACTGAACCACGGAGCTGAAAGACTTGTGTATTAAAAACTGCAAAACAGTGCTGAAGTGCATTAAAGAAGACACAAGCAGGTGGGGAAACACCTTATGTTGATGAATGGAAGACTTGATATTGCTGAGAGGCCCTATTATCCACAGCCATGTATGCCTGCAACACAAACTCTGTCAAAATCCCAATGACAGTTTTTTGCAGAAATAGAAAAATGTGCCCCAAAATGTATATGGAATCTCAAGGGAGCTTGAAGAATCAAAAGGATTCCGCAAACCTGGAGACCCCCACACTTCTTGACTTCAACACATTGCAAAGCTATAGTAATCAAGATAGTGTGGCATTGCCCTAAAGCCAACTAGGCCAACAGCGCAGAAGAGAGAGGTCAGAAATAAACCCTCACATGTGTGATCCAGTGAAATTCAGCCAGGTGCCAAGACCCCTCACCAGGGAAAGGACAATCACTTCCACAAATGGTGCTCAGAAAACTGCATGTGCACAGGCCACATGAAGGGGGACCCTGGCTCACAGCACAGCAAAGAATCAGCTTAGAATGGATTAAAATCCTAAAGGCAACGCCTAAAGCTATAAAATTCCTAGAAGAGAATGCTGGACTTTGCAGTGATTTCTTCTATACAACAGCAAGAGCACAGTTGAGAAAGCTAAAAACGGCAGATGGAACTACATCCAACTGAAACAACGTTTGCACAACAGAGGTCACAACTCCCACAGGGAGAAGGCGATGTGTGGAAGGGGAGGGGACACTGCGAATCAAGGATCCGATGGGGAGTTAGCATCCACAGTACTCCACAAACAAACAACCCAACAACGTAAACCCAATAGCCCTGCTAGAAGACGGGCCATGGTCTTGGATGGGCATTTCTCCAAATATGATTACAAATGGTCAACTTAGGAAAAAACTTTCAATCTCAATATCCATTGAAAAAATTTTCAATATCACATGTCATAAGAGAAGTACAACCAGCACCACAGTGAGTCACGTCATATCCATTAGGACAGCTACTACTGGAAAAAAAAAAACAGCAAGTAAGTAAGTGTGAGAATGTGGAGAAATTGGCGTCCTCGTGCACTGTGGGTGGGAAAGCACAATTTATAACTACCGGGGACAGCAATCGGGGTTATTAGAAATCACAAACAGAGCTACCATCTGATTGTGGTGTGAGTAGCATCATTGTTACCTCCTTTACAGGAGAGCAACAGAAGGCTGAGACAGGCCACTTCCCTCAGGTGTGGTGGGTGCAAAAGTGGCCACGCCCAGCTTCCTGCTCACCTGCTGTCCTTCCCCAATTCCAAACAGGAGCCTCGGTAGCAGGGCGCATCACTGCAAGAGGGGACACGAGGGGAGGCCCTTCTTGCACTCTCGCGGCTGGGTGAGGTCCCGGGAGTTGATGGGTGGATAAGCAGCAGCGTCTGCCCACGACCACAGACTGGTTGATTTATAAGCAGCATAAATTTACTGTTCACGATTATAGAAGCCGGGAAGTTCAAGGCGGTGGCTGGTTCAGTGCCTGGTGAAGACTGGTTCTGAGCCCAAGAGGTTGCCTTGGAAGCTGTGTCCCCTGGAGGGCGTGACTACTGTGTCCCCACGACACAAGGGCCTAGGTAATTTCCTCCAGCCCTTTGTCAGAGGCTGCTGGGGCCGAGTCCTCAGGACTCCTCCGCACCCGGCCTCTGGACGCTGCTGCAGGACCCTGTGATGGGCCCAGGCATCCGTGCCCGGCGCAGCAGCCTGCATGAGCTCACTCACAGGGGCTGGAAAGGCCGGAGCTCCCTTCAGTTCCCTGGGCCGCCTGGTGTCCCTGGACTCTTCTAACCCCTCAGCTCGGTTCTCCAGGCCTCTGGGCTCCGGCTGGGCATCCGCCCTCTCCCTGCAGCGTGGGAGTGAAGCTGAGCCTTTTCTGGAGAGGCAGGAGATGCTAGGAGGCAGCCTGGGTTTCTCCCCTGCCCTGGTGGGAAGTTGTGGGGATGGCCACCCTGCCCTCTCCTTCCTTTTGGTCTCTGGCCCTGGGCTGTGTGAGGCCGAGGGCAGTGGGGACAGGAGGCCTGCTGGCTCGGTGCTCAGGTTCCTGCCCAGGCCCTGCAGAAACCCGGTTGATGGGGGCTGGGACGCTAAAGGTGAAGGAGGGGAGCACCCCAGCCTTGCCTTTGGAAACCAAAGGCAGGAAGGCTGGACACGGCGTCGGGGGACTTCAGGAGCTGCTCCTGTCGCTCCAGCACCGTCCCCAACGCCAAGCTGACAGTGCTCGGGCTCCTGGAGAAGCGCTCTCCAAACGCACTATGACGTCGCTATTATTGGGCATTTCCTGAAATTGCTAGTTACACTCAGTTGAATAAATGCTCCTAAATGCAATTAAGAATGTTCTGTGTTCACTTCGTGGATGCACTAAGAAAAATACTCATTATCTTGTCTCTCTAGGAAATACCACAAAGCAATATGCACATGCTGAGAGGCTCTGTATTTTGTCACAGTCAGGGGACAAACAAGGAGGAGAGACCAGAGCTCCCTGCCCAGATGGGGTGCCCCTCAGCCCCCCTACATGCACACACGGACCCCCTCATGCCCACTCTTTTCTCCAGCTGGGAAGTCTCCATCCGTGGAGAAGCAGAGAAATGCAGCTTCCTGCCTGGTCCCAAAGGCACTCCCCAGAGCAGATGTCCTTCACGGGCCTGCCCAAAGGTGGGCGATGGCCCAGGAGGAGTGTGGCCCTGGAGGAAAGCCTTCAGGAAGGGCACGATTTGGGGCTCCCAGCCTGCCTCTGCAGTTCCTATAAAGCCAGGGCCCCTGTCCCCAGAGCAAGCAGGATAACGGCAGGAGGCACCCCTGGGTTCCCGTTTCCCCAAGGGAACGTCCCACAGGGATGTGGGCAGGGGCCTCGGCCATCTGCAGTGGGTTCTGCCATTGTGTGACAACTCGTTGTGTCAGGAACTGTCCTTGGATAGTCACTAGACGTGGCCTAGGATAGTCACTAGAAGTGGCTCTTACGACCTCCTGGTGAGGAGGTCCGGCAATACCTGGCCAGCTACGCCAAGCCTCAGGGCAGCCAAAGCCACTGGCACAGCTGCACTCCAGCTAGATCCTCCAGGTCGTGGGGACGTGTTCGTGTGAGAATCACTGACCCCAACTGTCTGGGAAGTTCCCCTTTAGTTCAATCCAACTGAGACTAAATCCCTGCTCTAACACTGACTTCCTTGCTGTGTGCCTCAGGCAAGCTACCTCACCTCTCTGGGCCAGAGCTTCTACATTTATAAATGGAAATAAAAATAGGTCCCACCTCACAGGCTGTTGCAAGGAAGACATGTGATCCTGTGCAAGTAAGCTATAACACCCTCCTCAAAGTAAGTGCTCAGAAAATACTGGGCTAAGAAGGCCAGCTTCCCTACACCAGTGGATTAACACGCCTCAGCCACCTGTGTTTTCTCAGCCTGTATTCATGACAGGTCGATTAACTGCTTCACCCTCCCAGGACCACCAGCAGGACCCGCTGAGTGCTCTCCTAGAAGCCACGAGAACAAGATGCAGTCCTCAACCACTGCCCACCGTGACAGCCAGCTTGAAGATGGCCCCCAGATGTCACACGCCTGTGTGGTGCCCCACTGGAGCGGAGCTGACCCGCGTATCTAACGAGAGCAGAGGAACACGGACGCGTGACTCCCCAAGGCTGGTGCAGAAGCCATGGTGGCCTCTGCTTCGCTTGTGGTCAGGTCACTCATTCTGGGGGAACAGCCACCATGCCATGGGGACACTTAAGTAGCCCTAAAGAGAAGTCCCTGTGGCAAGGAACTGTATCCACCTACCTACCACCAGCACGACTCGCCAGGCATGCGTCTGGGTCGTCCCGGAAGGGATGCTCCCAACCTGTCAAGTCCTGGGTGACACTCCAAACACAGCTTCATGACAGACCCTGAGCCAGAAGCACCCAGCTAACCCCTTCCTGAGGTTTTGACTTATAGAAACTACATGAAATTGGTATGTACTGCTGTCTTAAGTCACTGTGCTATGGAGGAACTTATTATGCAGAAATACATCATTATTTACCCACTTACAATACCAATACATAGTATAGTCCTTCCCAATAAAATTTTTTTATCTAAGATCAGTAGAAAGGAATAAGAAGAGAACAAAATTCTCTTTGATTTTCATTTGAAAGCATTGCTGCAGTTCCAACAGGCAGGGAGCCCAGACACGCAGCCGGGGCACCTCCTCCCACCTGCTCGGGCATCCTTAGAGTGGACTACAGGCACGGAGCCAAACAGATACAGGACGGAAAGAAGACCTCAGGCCAGCATCCCTGATGAACACAGGTGCAAATTAAAAAAAAAATACTGCAAATCACATACAAAAAGAATATTAAAAAGATAGTGCACCATGATCAAGTGGGGTTCATCCCAGGGATGCAAGGTTGGTTTAACATATGGAAATCAATAAATGTAATTCATCATATCAATAGACTTAGAGAAGAGTCACACGATTGCCCCCAAAATGCAGAAAAACATTTGACAAATGTTTTTTGTCATGCTTCAAAACACTAGAAAAACTAGGGATAGTAGGAACATATCTCAACATTGTAAAAGCTATCTATGCAAAACCCAAGGCCAACATCATCCTAAATGGAGAAAAACTGGAAGCATTCCCTCTAAAAACAGGAACAAGACAGGGATGCCCTCTTTCACCACTGCTATTCAACATAGTCCTTGAAACTCTAGCCAGAGCAATTAGACAGATGAAATAAATCAGGAAAAGAACTCAAACTATCACTATTTACTAATGACACGATTTTATATTTAAAAGATACAAAAAATTCCACCAGAAAACTTCTAGAACTTATAAAAAAATTCAGCAAAGTAGCAGGATATAAAATCAATACCTATAAATCAAACACATTTCTATACATAAGTGATGAATCCACTGAAAGAGAAATTAGGAAAACTACCTCATTCAAAATAGCCTCAAAAAAGATAACATACTTGGGAATCAATCTAACAAAAGAGGTGAAAGATCTCTACAATGAAAACTACAGAACACTAAAGAAAGAAATTGAAGAAGACCTTGGAAGATGGAAAAATCTCCCATGCTCTTGGATAGGCAGAATCAATATTGTCAAAATGGCCATACTAGCAAAACCGTCATACAGATTTAATGCAATGCTAATTAAAAGCCCAATGACAATTCTTCACAGAACTAGAAAAAGCAATCATGAAATTCATTTGGAAAAATAAGAGACCCAGAATAGCCAAAGCAATAATTAGCAAGAAAAGTGAAGCAGGAGACATCACAATACCAGACCTTAAACTATACTACAGAGCCATAGTAACAAAAATGGCATGGTATTGGCACCAAAATAGACTTGTAGATCAATGGTACAGAACAGAAGGCACAGAGGCAAACTTCATAAACAGTTATCTCATACTAGACAAAGGTACCAAAGACATACATTGGAGAAAAGATAGCCTCTTCAAATGATAGCCTCCACAACCCCATGAGTGAGTGTAAGGCCACAGGTCCCTCAAGGGAGGTCTGCAGTGGCCCACCCTTTCCATGGAAGTTCAAACACGTGGAGTCTCAAATCAGGTCAAGTGCTGGGAGCCTGTGTTCACAAGCTTAAGCCATGTTCTCCAAACCAGCTTTCATCAGTCGCAAGATGTCACTTTGAGCTTCATCTTGTCGATACTGTGTCAGCCTCTCAATTGATCTCAAATTTGGAAGAGGAAGGAGTGTTATTTACGAGTCCACGATGAGCAGCTTGTTGCTGTTGTGGCCAGAATACCTGACACAATAATTACAGGAGGAAAAGTTTATTTGGGCTCAGAGTTTCAGAGGTTGGCAGGCCTCATTGCTCCGGGCCTGAGTCAGGGCAGAGCTTCATGGTGGAAGGGCATAGCAGAGGACAGCTGCTTGGCTCATAGCAGCCAGAAGGCAGAGAGGGAGGGCAAGGGGAAGGGGCCAGGCAGACAGCTTCCGGGGCCTCTCCCCAGTGGCTACTTCCCCACCTGTGCCTCACCTGCCTGTGGCTCCTTCTTCCTCCTAGTGTCCATCCAAACCCTTAAACCACCAAAGGGGTGTCAGAGCCCTCGTGATCCAGGCACCCCCAAGAGCCCCGCCTCCGGACACTGCTGCACTGGGGACCAAGTCTTCCACATGTGGGATGTGGGGGGACGTTTTAGATCAGACTACGACACTTCCCAACCCTCACCCGGTCGCGTGGATTCAGCATGGACGCAGGCTATTCCTCACTAACTCTCCACAGCCCGTCTTGCCCAGCGTTTCCCAGCTGTCACCTCCCCGTGCGCTTCTGACATATCCTCTGGTGCACCCAACTTCCAGGCCCTTCTCAAAATAATTTCTTATCTTCGAAATTTACGTAGTGCCTAGGACAGGGAGGAACTAGATGGTCGGGGAAGTCAGGCCAGCTTCTCCATCCTACCAACGCTAACACCTACCAGGCTCTCTCCATCCTCAAAGCAGCCGGATGGCACAGCCACCGTGTGTCCCCACGGCTGTGGGAGGAACCTGGGGCTCACAGGTGTGGTTCACATGGAAACTAGCCAGACATCCAGGACTTGAGCGCGTGACTGCTCGGCTTGCTGGTCTCCACTGTTTCTGACACACTGCTTCAGGCCCGGCTTTATTTTAAATTCTTCCATCCTGAATCATCAACTCAATAAACGAGTTTCAGAGGAGCCTGGGACTTCTGGGATGGAAAGGTCTTCGGTTCTCACTGAATCCCACCTGATCACCCCATCATTTTCAGATAAGGAAAGTCTCAAGGACGTTAGGTCCCTTGCCACAAGTTTAGTGGTAATTTGTAAAAGCTGTAAGTAGTCCAAGCTTCTCCCGTGATTACTGAGTTAACTGTGCACGAATGTGATTCTGAGCTCTTGATCTTCGGGTATCCCGGGGTTCCCTGCCGCACACTCACACACGTGCCTGGGACCAGGAGAGCCAACGGCTGGACTCGTAACCAAAGGCAGAGCTGTTGCCCAGATTGCTTCTGAAGACAATTTTAAGGGGAAAAAAATACAATTATTTCATAGACCAATAAAGGTGTCGAGTTTGCCTTTAGTCAAGGTCTGGCCTTTAACCCAGCTTTCACAGGATGATGGCATCCACAAGAGAAAGTCAGTCGCAGGCCCGAAGACCATCAAGTCCACGAGGGTGCAAGAGGACCCGTTGGCCTTAGATGCAAACTCCTAGCATTGTGTAAGCATTTTAGAAAGTTTTTAAAGCTAATCATTATCTTTATAAAAATTGTACAGATTTAAAACATACAAACTGATGTTTTGATATACGCATACATGAACTGATTACAACAATCAAACTAATTAACACATCCGTCTCTTCACGTAGGTACTTAACAGATTTATTATAATCACTGTGCCATGCATTAGGTTTCTAGCACACTGAAACTCTGCCCCTAGGCCAGCATATCCCCCCTTCCATCCACCCTCCACCTCACCAGTCGGCTTGCTGTTTCCATGGAGGCGACTGTTGGAGACTCCACACGTGAGCTACCTACCGTGCGGCGTTTTCTTTGTGTGTGTGGCTTATTTCATCATTATATCCTCTAGGATCAGCCGCCTTGCTCCAGATGGAAGGACTTCCTGCCTCTCCCACTGCTTACCTATCCCGCGTGCGCTGTGCCAGTTTCTGTTTATAGACACATAAGTTGCTTCCTATCTTGGCTATTGTGAAAAGCTGCTGCTGTAAACACGGGAATGCAGATGTCTGCTGGAGGTGCTGATTTTGCTTCCTTGCGATGTGACTCGGTGGAGGGATTCTGGACCCCGGGATAGCTGTGTTTTCAGTCTCCAGAGGACCTCCTGTGTTCCACGTTTCCATCCCCAGGTGTGCTCTCCCTGGCCCGTGTCCTTTCTCCACATCCTCGCCAAAGCAAGTTAATCGCCGCCTTTTTGATTATACGCATCCTAACAAATGTGAGGTGATATCTCATCATGGTTTTGATTTGCGTTTCCCTAAAGAGGAGTCCTAAGGATTTGATCCACTTTGGAGCTGACAATTACCGTCCCCAAACATCTTTCTTGGCAGGAAATAGACTTAAATCTCCATTTATGACACTTTCGGGAATTCCTGTGCCATTTTACCAGAAGTAGCACTTATTCTGGAAGGAAAACAACTCTGCTGTCAAGGACCCATGGCCAGGCCAGGAGTCACAGACGTGTGCCGTCCAAGCCCACCTGGGCTTTTAGAGCTATGTTCTCAAGTGATCCTGCTCCCCTCCTTTGAGGTAAACCTCTACCCTGTCTCCATCTTACAGAGCAAGGGACTGAGACTCCTATGTCTCTTCATTTCCAACAAATGTTTATCATGGGCCACGATGTGCTGGGCACTGGTCCACTGGTGCTTTGCGTGAGACCTGCAGGTGAATGAGCTTCCTGAGCCGGAAGGTACAGGAGGAAAAGCAGCCCGGACCACGTCTCAGAGGGCGGAGCTCAGAATGCACTCGAGACTGGGCACAGCCCTGCTCTGCCCAGGGTGTGCCAGGCACATTTAATCAGCCATTCAGCTCTCGCCCTTCAGGGGGCGCTACTCACACTGTGTTCACCTGAACAGGCTCCCAGAGTTGTGCAAGCCCACGGCCCTGCCATTTCACTCACGGGCAAACCACACAGAGACGGTCCCAGAGTCACAAAGCCGGCAGGCACCTCCCAGGCTCCAGGCTGTTTTGCAGGCTTCTGGAGACCAACGTGCCCATTTGCTGTGAGACCCTTGCTTTATGGGCTGTAGGCGTTGGAGCTGCAGTAAACCCCAGTGCTGTCCCTGTCAGGGTCCTCCCCACGCAGCGGTGGCGGGTCTCCTGGCTGTGAGTCCCAAGCTCAGGCCAGCCCAAGGAACGCGGTGACAGTGCTGCTTCAGGATTATATTTAGCTTGCCTTGCGTCACACACTGCACCAAACCCATGGGAACACAGTGTCTGTGTCCAGGGAACTAAATATACAGACAGAGAAGGGGTGTGTCGGCAGGCAGAGCGGGTTTCCAGCTCGGGTTGCACGAGCAGCTGACATCAGACACTGGGGCCACACTTGCTGCTCAGTGGAAAGACGTCCCCACAGCCCGGCACCAGGGCTCCACGGTCCACTGGGCGCACTGACTTGTGAGGCACCGGAGGCTTCCACCAGACTGGACCCCAGCATCATTTGAGTTCCCAAACTTGAATGTGCATCACAACGACCCAAAGAGCTTGTCCAAGCACATGGCTACCCCTCACCCACGCGATCTCTGACCGCTCTGAATTTCTAGAATTTTCTCAGGTGACACAGACGCTGCCTAGCCGAGGACTGTGCTTTTGGAACTTCTAGTCTGGCTTCACGGATGCTAGAAGGGGCCCAATTCCAAGATGTGCCACTAACTGATAAAAATCAGGGGTGTGGGGATGTGGGGCAGGGCGGTTTCATTGCTGGTGTGTAGAATGGCCGCCTGAGTACACATGGCAGCTTTTGCATGCATTTATTATTCCGAGATGATTCTGAAGAAAACGCACCCATTGTTGCCTCAGGGACTGAGGGTCAGGGTGCTGAGGTGGGTGTTCCCTGCCCGCTGGGCTCTGCTCTGTTCCAGAGTCCTCCCTGCCTCCCTTCGCGGCTGGCATTCTCTGGGGTTTGGAGGGGAGCATCCGCAGGAGCGCTGACCCAGGCCTCCTCCCCTTCCCTCCCTGGACACTGCTCCCTGCTCCAGGCCCTTGCCTTTCCCTGGGGCTCCACAGGCCCTGTCCCTTCACCCTGCCCACCCCTCTGAAGCAGCCTTTTCATTAAGGGGCTGCTTAACTTGAACGCTCTGGGGGCGGCTTTTGCTCTCTGCCAGGATCCTACTGAGCGGTGGGAAACTTTCTATTGAATGTGTACCCTCTTCCATCATTTAAACATTGCACCGTGTGCTTGTAAATCTGCCCCCCAATGCAAATATTAAAATAAATCACAGAGGTAAACATTCGATCTTGAATAATCTAGAACAAGCAGCTCCAAGAGGAGCTCTGGAGACTCAGTCTGCACCTAATGCCCCCTCATCGTGCGTGGCTGTAGTCTGATCCAGTGGTGAATTGCTGTTCATCTTCTACTCCAGCCCTGTCGGTACAGCTGGACTGGAAGCTCCTGGGAGGCAAGGAACGTGCTCCTGTCTCTGCAGCACACGAGGCTCTGCACAACCAGGGAATAACATGGTGGGAAGAAATTCCAAGTGTTAGTGTCACACAGACTGAGTCCGGGCAACATCCACGCCACCTGTTTGCTCTACGCCCACCAGACCCTGTCCTTCCTGGGTCCTGTAAGTGGGCTCATCATGTATAGGAGTTGGCATTGTTGGGCCATGAATATTCATACTTTTACATTATTTTACAGCCCGAGGAAGGAAACCATTAAACCCTTAGTTGTTTTCATTCTAATATGTGTTCATAGGACACACCCATATCCCCTGACTGGAGCAAGGTGGGCAAGGGTCAGGCATGGAAAGGTTTAGACCGAAGGTACTGAGATGTAGACAAAAATCCTGACACAGAAATTCTAAGTAATGATTTTGAAAGCTTAACATCTATTTAGCAAGAATAATGATTTAAAGTGGGAAGCTGCCAGATGGTGTGCACAGTTAATAATGCCCATCTGTGAACCATATCACGAATTATAAAATCAATTCAGAGGAGAATATCTCCTGCTGTTTGCCCCAGGTGCCAAAATAGCTCCTTAAAGCCTTGGGGCCGGGTCTGGGGCAGGCAGTCTTGGGTGCGTATTGCTCAATACTGTATACTATTTTTACATAATAATAGAAAAAGCAAAGTCATGAGTGCTGTTTTCCAAGGTTGAATCTGTGTTGCCCAGAGGGCTATGTCAGAACTTCCGCTTCACATAGGAACCTGTCTCTAGGTGCGTGGAAGAGTCCAACCACGGGCAGGGTCTCTGCCGCCAGTGCTGGGTGGGGTCCACTCCTGACCTTGTGCCCCTTCGGAGCCTCTGGATCCTTACTCAGGCTCCTGACAAGGCCAGCTTGCAGGTGCTTTACCCCTTGACCCTGCAACACCCCCCCACTGATGTCACACCTGCAGACAGCCAGTGTTCCCACCCATCTCTGGTCACTCTCCCTGGATGACCCAGGCTGGATTCCCTGACAGAAGAGGGGCCTAGACACTCCACAACTCCCCAAGTCTCTGAGGCCCAGTTTCTTCACCTGTAGTGACACTCCACCAAGGAGTTCCAGAACAGACAGAGGCAGAGTGCTTGGTGGGGGTGGAACAGAGTGGTTGGGCCAACCCGAAGGTAGAGCATCCCGAGGACAGGCATGCTGCCCCAGTCAGCACCTGCCTGCCTTTGCTTTCCATCTCTACAGACAGGGAGCCCGGGTCACATCTGGAAGGCGTCTGGGTCCTTCCTGCTGTGGCCTCTCCTTCCCAGCCTCCTGTAGACACGACACCCCTAGGTACTTTGCCTGCTGCTGCTCAGTGATGGCCCCTTGGCTCTCTCAACCCCCAGGTGGACCACAGCCCCCGGCAGCCCTGCCTCCTGCATCTGCATCTGCTCCCAGGTGTGCCTGACCTGGAGCCGGGAGCCGAGGGGACCTGGTCATTCCTAGTTGCCATGGAGCCCTTCTTATCCTCCATCAGTCATCCTCAACTCTCCCAGGGCCTCAGAACTTTAAAATGACAAGTCTCAAGACGCACTCCCAGAGATCCAATAGCAGCTGGCCTGGGATGGAGCTCCTGCCCCGCCCTGGGCTTCTCTGAGGGACTGCAAGACACAGCTCAAAGCAACAACCACCACGGCCCGACATGGACCAGGGCGACCGCCTTCTGCCCTACTCCGTCCCCACGCCGTTGCAATTTGACTGCTGGCTGCATCTGAACACTTCAAATTATGAGTTAAATTGCAACTTTTAGCTCCTTCCTGTTGGAATATATGAGGGACTATCTTTAGGCAAGTGAAAACTTTCTGCCATTACCTAACTGTAAAAACCAGCCGAGAGATTCCCTTTCAAAGGAGATGCTCGTGGATGCAGGATCGTTCCCCGAGCACCTGTGTGAAGGCAGGTAGCCACTGTGATGTTCCACTCTGTGCCCCAAATGTGCCAGGCAGGAGGGTGGGCGAACGACGGAGAGCTAAGGTGTTTACAGTATTGGGGTCACCAGTGAATAATGCTGAGAGAATAGGAAAGGCGCAGAAAGCCAGGGAGAGGACTCAGTGAGGCCCTAAGGACAGAATGGCTTACTGCTCACTGCACCTGAAAGCGATTTAGTGAGGCTTGATGACGTTTGCTTTTTTCCCTGAGGTATCTCCACGAATTCAGAATCTCCTGAAAACTTTTTAAAATGTTGTATTTTGAAGGCTTTTTGTTAACAAGACAGGAAAAGTAACCTTGAGGAATATTATTCTCATTTGCATCTTTTGGATTGCAGTTTTAATTACCAGGAAATGAAAAACCCCAATAACCCAGGCTCTTGAGCAGTCAAGGTGCTTTTAAATGCAAATTTTTGTAAGAAAGCTAAAACAAAGAAGAAAGGGAAACCAGGAGGAAGTGCAGTATCTATTGACCAATCATCTCTGAAGCATAATGTTCTTCAAAGTGGCCCAGGAGGCACCTGTGGGTTTTTAAGATTCTATCAGGTTCATGTCCCTAAGGATGGTTTTCAAAGGAGCTTGTTGACCTGCTGGGAACCCGGGAGAGCTGTGTACCTTATTATAAAGCATGAACTGCTCTACTGAGATCTGTTGCTTCAACTTTCTCCACAGTGTACAATTCAGCTAGAATGTAGTAACTTCCTTCTGCACGTACCGACTCGTTCCTTTCGTGAGCAAAATCTCCTTGTTCACGAACCATTGGTAGTGAACGGGTAGTTACTTTTTTCTTTGGAAATCATTTCAGGACATCGTTATTAATGAAAGTTGACATTTTTCTTCTTGATAACTCCAGAGAGGCCCACCAGGTGAGACATGCTGTGTACATACCCAGAACTTTTACACACTTAAATTCCTCTCTCTAAAGTGTGAAGAGATGGGGCTGGGATTGTAGCTCAGCGGTAGAGCGCTTGCCTTGCATGCGTGAGGCCCTGGGTTCGATCCTCGGCACCACATACAAAGCAATAAAATAAAGACATTGTGTCCATCAACAACTAAAAAAATATTTAAAAAAAAAAATCTTAATAAAAAAAATAAATAAATAAAGTGTGAAGAGGGCCAAGGATCACCCACATCAGAAATCTTCTAATGTGAAAAAGAAGTGACCCCCAAACAAATATGCCAAGTTCTGGTAGATGAATGAGAGACTGTGAAAAGAGCAGAAGAAATCACTGAAGCTTAGAAACTATAGCCTCTGGGAGGAAAGAGAAGCTATTGCATCCATTAAACAAATCAGACCTAGGGAAAAAGATATACTTGAATAACAAAGAATGGCTCATACAAAATATCACAGTCACAAGTTGAATTTCAGTTGATCTTATTATGGAAATGGAATGAAAAAGTCAAGGAAATCAATAAGTAGAGCAAAAATAAATAAAAGAGAAAAAAGATAACCCCAACGGTCCAGCAGCTAGCTCTAATCCAGGAAGCAAAGATGAAGAGCAGGTGATGGGAAATGGGAACATGATGCAGAGATTTTCCAGAACTGAAGTTTCCGATGGAAAAAGAGGGACCCCAGGAAATCTATCCTAGTGGAGAAAGAAAAAGAGAAACACAGCAACAACAAAAGAAACCAAGGCAAACCTCTTCAAAACTCTCAAACAGGTGAGACCCTAAGGCTTCTGGTGACCATTTCGTTCAAGCTCACGATCAATAACAGGAATCAAACCAGCTTTGACTTTCTCAGCAGCAGCAGGGGACGCTAGAAAACCAAGGAGAAAGGCACCGAAATTCCAAGAGGACCACAGGATTTAACTTGACCCACCCTTTCTTAGAAAAGTACCAAAGAGCACACATACCAGCAAAACGGAAACGGGGCAAGACTTAAGAAGTCTTGAATGGCAGGGACACGGGACCCTGCACAGAACACGGGCGGGAATTCGCAGCAAGTCGCCCTGCACCTCGCCAGCACCTGATAGCCTCAGGCACGTCCTGGTATCTCGTTTGGTTTTTATTTGCACTTTGTGATGACGAGCACCTTTTCATTTGTTTGTTGCCCCTTTGGGTATCTTCTGTTTGCCTCGTCAAGCCTTTTCTTCCTGTTTCCATGGTGTTGTCTTCTTACTGATTTGTAGGGATTCTTTTATGGATTGTGGATATGAGTCCTCTGTCAGGTTTACCTTGCACTCTGTTAAAGTTACATTTTTATGAACAGAAGCTCCTTATAAAGTCTAATCTGTCAGACTCTTTATGGATGGTACTTTTACTATCCTGCTAAGGCTGAAGCTTTCATTCTGAAATTGAAATTATTAGACACACACTGCTTACAATATTTACAACTTCCCAGTGTATTGTAAGGCACTTGACATTATAGCATTTTTTAAGAGCATTATTTTAAATGACTGTGTAGTATTCCATTACATGGCTTTTTGATTTTTTTTGTATAATGCAACACTTACTGTTGTACACTCAGATTCTTTTAGAACATTATTTCAATAAAATTATAAAATTAATGAGTGTTATAAACTAGAAAACTAAGATTTTAAAATCTAAGTTGAACCATTTCCAGTCTTGACCACCCAGTGAGCACACACTGAGCTTCTGTTTCTTCAGCAATGTGCTGAATGCCCTGAAGGGTACAGAGAACGTGTGAGTTCACATCTTCAGGAGCTGACAACACATCTGATGGCTCCAAACTTCACCAGTTTGGCAAGTAAGGAATGATTGATAGCATGAGCCTCTGTGTTTGGAATAGGAATGAAGGTGGGGGGGGTAGGTGAGGAGAGAAGGGCTGGCCTCCAGGAAGAGATGGGTCTTGGCGGCCTTCACATGCCGGGGTGCTTCCCAGGGTGGAGGCTGCGTGGAACCTGAGGCAAGGAATCAGGAGGAACAGGGCCTGCAGGACACAGAGGAGTCACATTTGTTTGAGAGTAAAGCTGAGTGTCGATGAGTTGCGGGCCTGAGAACAGAGACGCAAGGGGAGCCCATGCTGGGGTCTTGTCAAGAGCAACGTGGATGTGATTCCATAGGCCGTGGGTGCACTGCGCCTGGGGTGAGGAGGTGGGAGCTGGCCACCAAACTGCAGTGCCCAGCTGGGCGCAGAGGTGCACTTCTGTGATGCCAGCTACTTGGGAGGCTGAGGCAGGAGGATGGCAAGTTCAAAGCCAGCCTCAACAACTTAGTGAGGCTCTAAGCAACTCAGTGAGACCTTATCTCAAAAAAATTTTTTTAATATTTTTTTAGTTGTAGATGGACACAATGTTTTTATTTTATTGCTTTATATGTGGTGCTGAGGATCGAACCCAGGGCCCCACGCATGCGAGGCAAGTGCTCTACCACTGAGCTACAATCCCAGCCCTTGTCTCAAAATTTTAAAAAATATTTTTCAAAAGGGCCGGGGATAGCCGGGCGCGGTGGCACACGCCTGTAATCCCTGCACTTAGGGAGGCTAAGACAGGAGAATCGCGAGTTCAGAGCCAGCCTCAGCAACAGCAAGGCACTAAGCAACTCAGTGAGACCCTGTCTCTACATAAAACACAAAATAGGGCTGGGATGTGGCTCAGTGGTTAAGCACCCCTAGGTTATATCCCCAGTACCAATCAATCAATCAATCAATCAAAAAACAGTCTGAGGGTGTAACACAGTGGTAGAGCCCTCCTGGCTTCAATCCTCAGCATTAAAAAAATTGCAGTTTCAATAAGAGCCTCAGGTTGGTGGTGAAGGTGGGCAGTGGAGTCAGAAAGATAGATTAAAATGCACAGGACGAAGCCAAGGGTCAGATAGCACTCTCTTAAATAAATATTTGTAGTTAGCATAATTTTTAAATGAAACAGAAAACCACATATTTAATTCTATGGTCTCTTATTTGGTTCTAAATAACATCCTTGGTTATTTTTTTAATGGTGCTTGAAAAAAATAAATTTTGATGATAATTATCGAGAGGATTGACAAGGGTTGTCTCTACACGGTGTCTCCGTTAGAGAAGGAGGGGGATGAGGGGGACGTGATCCAAGTGTACGAAAAAGCCACAAGGAAACCCACCGTTATGAATAATTCAGATGCACTAATAACATCTGTTTGAATACCTGTCTAGACACAGGAATGGTTACGATTCTCTCATTGTGTGATAAAAAAGGAAAAACAAGATGGATCGAACGGTGGTTTTATGCTTTACTCACAGGGTGAAGCAGCATGGCTCTGGCTGGAGCTGGAGCTGTGCCGTGTTGGAGAAGTCACCCAGGCTCTCTGATCTCATGGGGGTGAGGATGATGAGAAAAGCACTTGCTACACAATCAAGGGGCCGTGCTCACCGGGGTCTGTGTGGGAGATGTCGTCATTTTATAGACTCACTGACTAGATTGACTCCATAGAGCTAAGGGTGCTGGAGACACTGTCCTCACACAGGACGCCTAAGGAGCCAGGACCAACCGTGGCCAGTGTGATCGGGAGCCCCACCTGAGGACGCCCTGGCTCTGCAGCTGTGGCCATGGCATTGCGAACAGGAATACAGTGCCTGGCTTCTGTGCAGCCTGAGACCTGGAAACAGCCAAACGGCACATGCGTATATTTATTTAATGGCGGGAGGGCCATCAACACTCACGGGCGCCGTGTTCCCTGGGTGGGATGACGTGCACGCCTCTCGCCAGCCCCTCTGGGGGCACCGCTGTGCATCACAGCTGTGGTGTTCCCTTCCGGGAGCTCCTGCCGGATGCAAACGGCACACTGGCAATTGGTACACAAGAGCCAGCCCACGCTCGGCTCTGAAAGCTCGCTGGGAGAACAGGCTGCACGCAGCCTGCGGGTGCTCACGGGCGTGCTCCGGGGCTCCTGGAAGCGCTGGGGCGTCGCTCTCACCACAGCAAAATCAGGACGCAGCCAAGACAAACTAAAGGAGCGGCACGTCACATATTTCAGCCGAAAAACGGTCAGTGGGTAAAACAGCCATGATTCAGAGCATCCTGGGCAGGGGCACTGGCTCCCCTGCCCCTGCCACCCAGCCCCGCCCACGTCCCTGGATAAGTTCCCCTTGTCATTCCCTCCCTGGAGCACGCCACACACCCCGGTCAGGAATGTACGGACACAAGGGAGCATCTCCTAACGCCTAATGAAACAATGTGATGGGAAATGCAAATGTGACCGGCTCAGCTGAATCTTGATTCGGAGGAGTGACACCTCAGGTAGCCACCGTGTTTTCCTGCCCTTATTCAGACAGCTGCCAGACGCCAGGCACCAAGGTCCCTCCCCAGGCAATCTCTGACCTCGCACCTGCAGAGGCGCTGTGCACCGCCTGCCACGGCTGACCAACACAGGGACCAGGACCAGGCAAGCCGTGTCCATCTCGCAGGGGGGACACAGAAACCCAAGCAGATCTACTAATGCACCCCAGATCTCACAAAGGGCATAAACGGGGTGTGAATCCAGTGAGCCGTCACGGGTACCGTCCAACACTCATGCCACTTCCCTGAAATGCTATTTCCAAGAGAAACAGGCGTCATCTCTTACCACGATGAGGTAAATCTGAATTTCCTTAAGTGACTAAGGAATAAAAATAAGCCTTTCATTTAGTCCCGGCCTGTAGAGCAGGTGAGGTGCTCGGTCGCTTACGTGGGCAATACCTGAGCCACTCCAGGGTGCCATTTGCCGTTGTGTGGTTGATTTTTCTCCCAGGGATCCAGACCCTCCTAGTGTAAAGGGCCGGCCTGGGTGGGGCTGGCTGGCGGAGGGGCTGGGGGCTGTGTTCCCTGTGGCCCTTCCTGCCCCGCCCGGGCTTCCTGACCCCCGCGTCCTAGCGGCCTCCCTCATGCTTTCCGCCGCGATGCACTGCTCACCTGGGCGCAGAGCAATGGAACTGGCAGCTCATGGGCTACACCTCTGAAACCATCAGGCCCCTCTAGGTTGTTTCTGTCGAGGATTTTGGTCACAGTGACATGCCACCGGGCAGCCGGCAGCCGGTTAGACACGGGAAACACAGCTTCTCCACAGGCTCTCCAGTCCTGCCCCTGCCTGGCCATGCTTTGTGGACACAGAGGAGTCAACAGGTAACGCGACACCTGGGCCTGCTGCGTGCCATGACCAGGTATGGAAGGCCCTGGGGGGAACAGGTCAGCGAGGAGAGGGCAGCTCTCCACAGAGCAAACGGTCAGTCGGAGTTCTTCAGGCAAGAGGAGGGGATGGGATGCCAGGCAGGCCCAGCCATGTGGACACGAGGTGGCAAGAGGGCGACTGGTGCCCAGGGGGCCGTTTCCAAGGGGAGTGGCATGGGAAGATGATGGCCTGGGATGCCCAGGTAGTGCCCACCTGTGCCAGGATCTGTTCCAAGCACTTCACAAAAGCATTTAGTGTCCACTACCACCTGGGAGGCAGGTGCGTCAGGAGCTGGATATTACGTAGCTCAGCCAGCATTCCATGGCGTCCTGCCTCACGGTGGTACAGACTGCCCAGAGGGGGGGAGAGAGAGAGAGAGAGAGGAGAGGGGAGAGAGAGAGGAGAGAGAGAAAGACAGAGAGAAGAGGAGAAGAGAGAGACAGAGGGGAGAGAGCAGAGAGATAGAAAGAGAGAGCAGAGAGATAGAAAGAGAGAGAGGGAGAGAAGAGATAGACACAGAGAGGGAGAGAGGGGAGAGAGAGAGGAGAGAGAGAGAGAGGAGAGAGAGGAGAGAGAGAGAGAGGAGAGAGAGGAGAGAGAGGGGAGAGGGGAGAGAGAGAGGGAGAGAGAGACAGAGAGAGACAGAGAGACAGAGAGAGGACAGAGAGAGGAGAGGGAGAGGAAGCAGAGAGACAGGGAGAGAGAGACCAAGAGACATACCAAGAGAGGAAGGGGAAACTCCAAAAACAGAAACAAGAGTTTGGGGGAAAAGATAGATTTTAGCAAATAAATAAATAAACGGAGTAGGGAGCTTTATTCTGGAGAGGAGGCCTGGGGAGCAGCAAGAAGAAAACGAACTTCAATACGATGAAGGAGGCTGACCCTTGGAGTTGGCCACCTGGGACCTGCACCATGGGGGCTGGCTCTCCTCCCTGCGAACCCTGCCAGGCTCCTCAGAGGCACATGGAAAGAGGGTGCCAGGGTGTGTAAGCCCGTTGGGTGCAGATGTCAAATGTCATCAATTGACATCAAATGGAATTTTGTGCTATAAATAAGAAGAGTGACATTAATTGGGAACACATTTAATGTTAGGTATAGTTGTTACATTTCACAGCTAACAGGTAAAATGCAGTAAGGGATCATTTTATATTTCTTTTTTTTTTTTTAGGGACTTTAGTGTAGATAAACTACCACTGGCAATTAAGAGGTCCAAAGTTAAATTTCAGTCACTTCCGGCAAGGTAGAAAGAACTTGGTGATATTATTTCAATTACTAATCTTGCCCCATGCTTTTTTTTAATATTTATTTTTTAGTTGTAGGTGGACAGAATATCTTTATTTTTATGTGGTGCTGAGGGTCGAACCCAGTGCCTCACGTGTGCTAGGCGGGCACGCTACCACTGTGCCATAACCTCAGCCCCCCATGCTTTATTTTAATGCCTATTTCTTTCCCATACCCTCTATTTCCTTGTAAATGCATGTATTAAAATGTATAATAATTTATATATAATGTATATAATTTACATAAGTCTGTACAATATATATTATAAAGCTATATGCCTTTGAAAACGATCACAAATTCTTTTGCAGTGAGGTAGAGTATAATTAAATGCATACATAGCCAGATGGTACTTGGAGACTCCCTGAAGATTAGGTAAAAATTAGCTAACCGCCAACCCCACCACCTCCAGAACCCCGTGCCTTCTGCGCTCCCGTGGGACTGAGCTCAGGCCTATTATTCATTGTTTTGCTTATTCTTTCAGCAAGTCTTTGCTGGCCGCCTACTCAGTCCCAGCCATCATCGCAGGCGGAAAAGCATCACCCTAGGAGACTCAGCGAAGTCCAGGGCGGGGACTGACACCCTCAGGGCGGCGGGGCAGGCCAGCAAGAGGAAGGAATTACACGCAGAAAACGGTTTTGTTTTTTTCTTTTGTTTTATTTTTTGTTTGTTTTGCTTTTGGGTACAGGGGATTGAACTCAGGGGCACTTGACCTCTGAGCCACGTCCCCAGCCCTATTTTGTGTTTTATGTAGAGACAGGGTCTCACTGAGTTGCTTAGCACCTCGCTGTTGCTGAGGCTGGCTTTGAACTTGGGATCCTCCTGCCTCAGCCTCCCAAAGTGCCGGGATTACAGGCGTGCGCCACCGCGCCCGGCTGAGAAGACGTTTTTAAATAGCGAAAAGTTTGATGAAGACAGTGAGACGAGGTCTCGAAGGTCCTGAGATGCAGCGAATGCCGTGGGGGGTCGGGAGAGTCCTCCGAGAGCGGCCTGGCCAGGGCCTGGGTGGGCAGACTTCTGCAGCAGACCTGAGGAGGCGTCCCCGGGCCGGCTTGGCGGCCAGGCTGGGCTTCACGAAGACAGCAAAGCCGAGAGGCTGGGGTTGGCTGCCTGCAGGGGTCGGGCCACCTGGGCTGTGCCAGCCCGAGGGGCCGGGCCGGGCTGTAGTCCGGGTGGGCGGCGGAGGCTGCCCTCGGAGTTGGCGTGGCCGCTGTTCCGAGCGAGACTGCAGAGCAGGACGGGACGCAGCAGACCTGGGCTGTGGCTGCGTCCAGGGACAGGGCGGCCCTGAGCCACGCACTGCTGGGCACCGCTGGAGGTGGAGGCAGGTGGCCGTGCGGGACACGCGGGGACACCTCGTGCTCAGCCCCTGGGGGCGCCGGGCTGCGCGGGGCGGTCAGGGGGAGGCTCTGGCGCGCGGCCTCCTCCTCACCTGCCCCGTGGAGGCCCCCGGCACCCCGAGGCCCCTCCGCGCACATCCCCCCGCCCGGGACCCGTCCCGCCCGCCTCGCGCCCCCCGCGCCGCGCGTGTCGCCTGCGCCACCGAGGCGGTGTGGCTCGCGGGCCTCTGATGGACGGTGGCCTTCGTCCGCGCCTCGCCCTTCCGTGGCGGAGGCGCGTGTCCTCCAGCCTGGCAGCTGCGGAGCCCGACCGCAGCGGGTGACCCGGGAGGGGGACACGGCGCCGTCCCCGCCACTGCACTCGCCGCCGGCCCGCGGCCTGGAGGGACCCAGGCTGGCCGGCGACCGGACGAGCACAGCCAGGGCGGGAGCTGGGGCCTGCAGGGCAGGCGGGCTTTCGGCCCCAGGCAGCAGCCGGGAGCCCGGGGCGCGGGGCTGGGAGCGGCGACCAGAGGCAGCCGGCGCGGGACAGGGGCCGGCACCCGCGCCCACCGGCGCCCACCCGCGCCCAGCCGCGCCGGCCCTTCCTCCCGGCCCGGGCCCCACAGTCCAGCGCGCCAGGCACCGCGAGGCCCCGAGGGCGAGGCGGCGCTGAGAAGCCCCGTCAGCTCGGCAGCCGGTCCCGGCTCCGTGCTCATCACCGGTGGCCTGGTGGCCTGGAAGCGTCCCTCCGTCTGCTCAGCTGTGAGATGGGACGCGACGGGTCCCCTGCACCAAGGTGCGACGCCACGCTCCTAAAGCGGAGCTGTTCACGCAGGCTCAGCCATTGTTACCTGGAAGAATTAAGCCGGGCGCGGTGGCCACGCCTGTAATCCCAGCACTTAGGGAGGCTGAGGCAGGAGGATGGCGAGTTCAAAGCCAGCCTCAGCAACGGCGAGACGCTAAGACGTGGCTCAATGGTCGAGTGCCCCTGAGTTAAATCCCCAGTACCCCCCCCCCCGCAATTGTCAAAACAGGATCATGATATTGTGGTATATCTAAATATTTACATTTAACAAATTACAACCTTAATACCCCAAATACAGTAGTATATACCTATGATATTCCTGGGTGATTACATAAGTTAGTTTTAAAAGCATTAATTCAGAGCACCTTAGAGGTGACATGGTCTGATCATGGGACCTGAGTCTGATCTGACTGAGAAAGATCTAAGACTATCTTTATAACCTTTTATGGAAGCAATGTTAAAAATCTAAATTCTAGGCTCTCTGTGAATATTTGTCTTCAAGCCAAATATTTTTCCTGGTCCCCTCCCTGACTCGGTCCTCACCCCATTCATATCTTACATGACAGATGAATGTGGGAGTTAGACTCCATTTCCTGTCCTCTGATTTCAGAAGCAGATTAACCAGGAGCAAGGCCTTTACCGCTCTGACTGGGTGATACGTGGGCTCACACGTAGCACACACACATGCACATACGCAAATGTGTGAAGAGATTTAGGTCATGATGCAAACGTAGAGGAGGAAAATGATGCAGGACTGAATCTCTTTTGTCCTGTAAGCAGCTCTGCAGCTGACCAGACGCTGAGAAACCAAGGCTTGCAGAGGCTGCAGAAGGAGGGGGGAGCAGCCAACCACCTCGACCTCCCAACTAACTTCAGTTTAACTCGTCCACGCCCAGTAGAAAGGAGCTGATTGTAAGATGGGCGATTTCTTACCAAATGGCACTTCGTGGCCGCACACATGACCCCCAATTACAGCAGCCTGTAATGTGGCACCCTGATCAGGGACCCAGAGGGAACATTGTCCCAGGTTCCCCTGGAAACAGCAAAGCCAGGCATTAAGAGCTTGATGGCTGCTACTGGGACAGAACTTTAAAAACAGGAGCCTGCCAGCTCCCCAGGAAGCTGAGATGAAAGGCCCACCTAGACTAAAGCAGACTGCTGACCTTTCAAAGGCCCTTTATCCTTGCAAGTCTGGATTTGATGTAGTGCTGAGTATTTTTCACCTTCCTCTTGGAGTCAGTAAGTGTAATGAAACCTAAGATCTGGTTCTACACTAATTATCCCCTGCAGTTTGAAAAATGGAAAATATTATGGTCGCTCAATAAGTAACAATAATCCGAGCATGATGAGAAATTTAAAATGTTCTGCTTTGACGACCTAAGGATCCGACATTGCTATAAAGGCACAGGGGCGACGATTCGTCGGTGCTCTGTGCATCCCAGGAAGACAGCGTATTTTTCACGTGACTGAGTTGTTGAGGAACAGTTTTCCATGTCCTTTATTTATTTGTTTTTGTATTATTTAATACATTCGTTATTTTATTTTATTTTTTAAATATTTTGTTTTGTTGTAGATGAACACAATATCTTTATTTATTTTACGTGGTGCTGAGGATCGAACCCAGTGCCTCACGCATGCGAAGCAAGCGCTCAACCGCTGAGCCATAGCCTCAGCCCTACATTCGTTATTTTAGAGGAAATAAAGTCATTGGATAGTGATGGCAGTGTAGTTAGCATCAAGCGCGTTCTGCGTTAGTGATACTCAAGCTATTTCTTTAGGCTCTACGGTTCAATTGGGCTCAGCTGTGTGGTTCCCCTGCTTCCACTGTGCGGCTGGGGCTAGAACCTCCAAGGTGGCATCCTGTGCCGCAGCCAGGTAAGTGGAACAGCTCGGGGCTGGCTGGGCACGAGGACAGGCTAGCCCCTGTGTGGTGACTCAGGGCTCCCAGGGCAAGCATCCTAAGACCAGCCCTGGGTACAAGCACTCGTGAAGACTCTGCTCCTGTACCACTCGCTAGTATCCCAGGGGCAAAAGCAAGGTGCCCAGCCAAGCCCAGAATCAATGGGCAAGGGAACAACACAGGGTTTACAGACTGAAGAGCACGACTGTAACAGGCTTTGGGGCACTACTGTAACAGTCGGCCATACAGGCCACACACCATACCATGTATTGGTAAAGAGATGGAGCCATTTATCTTTTTTATAAATCAAAACAATCCTATAAAGAAGCTACTACTTAGCATCTCTGTCCTAGAATTTAAAAATGGAGGCACAGAGAGGTTAAGTCACTTTGTGAAAGTCACACTGGTAGGAAGTGGCGGAGCTAGGGTGGAATCCAAGACATCCCACCCCAGCGCCTGAAAGCAGGAGCACGAGGACCAGAATGGAAAACCACCAACTTCAAGGCCAAGGACGTTGCAGAAATAGTCAGGCAATATTTGATTAGAGGATTTACACACTTGATAACAGTAGGAGAATTCTGTCATCCTTTTATAAAGAGAGATCATGTGCATTTTACCTCCTTAAAAAAAAGTGTGCCTCACATTGGCAAAAACACCAGCTGATGAATCCCTTTACCTGGGTTAGGATTGGATTTCTTACCTGACGTGACCTGATCTCCACTACAAAGTGAGAATCATAACATCTGCCTCCTAGAGCAGCAGGAAGGGCTTGCGGATCAATGCCGTGAGCATACAGCATCTGGAGTGTTCCTGAGGCCCCGTGCCCGGTGCCCAGCATACGTGCAAGTGCGCTCTGGACGAGGCAGGGCACGGCAGGGCTCGCCCTGCTCTGTGAGCCCACTGGAGAGTGGGTAGGACAGGGGGCTTTGACAGGACAGGCCGTCACACCTGCCTGTGGCTGGGAATCACGGGCAGACAGGGCTGGAAGAATGAGGAACACCAGAAAGACAGATGCTGTGGCTCCCGGAAGACTGACAGATATCACCACAGCACTGGTCTAACTGGCCCATGCAACCCAACCCGGCTCTAGGAGCTGAAGATTTAATGCAGCTCTAAGACTCTTTCAGGCGTCCCCCAACTGGACATGTAAGGGTCCACTACCCCTATCACCGTCCAGTGCACAAAGCTATTTTGACACCAGTGAAGACGTGGGAAAACAGAAACCAGCTTGTGGCAGACAGTTTTCAAAGCTTGGTTTCCATGGTCAGGTTAGGCCCAGAGCCGTCTGCGAGTTTTGAGGCAATTTACTGCAAGGAAGCCTCCACGTCTCTTTCTTTGGTGTCTCAGTGATAACATTTTCCGAGGTGCTATGGCCACAGCACTGCACCTGAGTTATGGCGGCTCTAAGTGACAGCCAGTGTTGAGTAAAGGATAAATCCCTCACTGCCACCTTTTATCTGGGAAGCCACTGGGCAACGGAGAGGAGGTCACTTACCCAAAAGCACTACTATGACAGGGGGCCGGGAGGTGTCTGTGTCAGAAAAGCAGCCAGGGCCAGCTTCGCCACCACGCTCTCAGATGCTAACACGCTATTCGCACACCTCTCCCCTTCCAGATGCAGGAGGAAGGACCCACTCTGACAACCAAAGGCTACTCTTCTCCAAGCACAGTTTGGTGTTGGTTTTTGGTTCCTAAGACAATTTCTTCTCACTCAGTAAATGTATTTATCACCACCTCACAGGCCTGAGCGCTTCCTGAGAGCCGTGGTTCCATTCTGTGATGGGCTCCTATTTCATTAGCTGTGCAAACTCATGTACGTGATGGAGACTCTTTAAAGCTCCGTCTTGCCGCCTGGAGATGGGCACGGGGCGCCTGTGGCACGGTGCTATCGCGGAGCTAAGCTAAGCCACTGCGCCTTTTCTCTTTCTGAAAGATCCATCCGGCATCTACGGTGGGGAAAGCCTGCTGTCATGGTCCCCAGGGGAGATGCTGGGACACCGTGGAGACATGCCCAGCTGAGGGAGCGTGGAAGGGCATTGGTGAGTCTGGGGAGAAAAGGGACTGCCAGCACGTTGGCCCAGATGAACCCAGATGCTGAGGCCTCCACAGCACTCCCTTTCTTTTAAAGGGCAACTTCCCTCCCTTGGATCCAATTCCTGGTCCCAGTAAGTCACACTTGCCCAGGAACAGTGGCACACCGACGGGACAAGTCCCACTCACGGCACCCGAGCAGCCGCTACTCCAGGCATCACAGAGACACTTAATAAGACGTGTAATGCTTAGTTCTATATTAGAATATATTACTATATTGATTATATCAGAAATTACATTTGATCTATTTCACAAAAATATCTGCAGCACCTTATAAACATTAAAACATCCTGAAAATATGACAAATTTTTTAAAAACATAAAACTCAGAACAAAAATATTTTAAAGAGGACAGAGAAACAAATGGCCCTGTGTCCTGGCACACAGATGAGGCGGTGAAGGTGGGGCCTGGGGGCCGAGGGAGGAAAGCCCTGGACCAGGCTGGCTGGCGTGTTGGAAGGGCGGGCGCTGGCAGGGGTGCAGCCAGGCTGTGCCGCTGAGGGAAGAACCGAGAATCCAAGAGGTGCTCGCCACGGGTGTTCAGGTGAGCAGTGGCTGAAGTTCATGCCTGGAGTTTGAGTTTGGGACGTGTCTGCCCTGGGAGGACTCAGCAGAGCAGGTGGCTTCTGAAGCAACGCACTGTCTGTACAGACCCCTGCGACGATGGCTCTGCGCACCGTGTTTCGGCTGAGACCGTGCAGAGGCCATGGCGCTCCGTGGCAGCCACAGGTCTTTTCCAGGCCAGCAGTGTGTGGTGTGGTACTCTGGCAACGCTGGGCAGCAGGAGCCAGCGCAGCTCACCGTCAGCGGGCACCTTCAAGGTCAACTGTGCATCCTGAGCGCCGCCTTGCCAGGCTGCAGCGTGGGGCAGGAAGGTGTCTTCCATTTGCACGATTTCAACTTCTGCTAGTTTATTAGGATATAATCCTATCCTTGATAATTCATCTTTCTTTTTTATAATTAAAAATTAAATAAAGGATGAGCAAGCAAGACTTCCTTCCTTGGACTAGAAAACACCAAGGAATTTCGGCCGCGGGCACCCTGGAGGCTGACGAGCCAGCTCTGCGCTGCGGAGCCTCATGGGCGGGTGCTCTGGGGTCAGACTCCCTCTCGGGCCTCTGTGGGAGTGGTGCTTGTTACCAGGGCTCCCGTGCTCCCTGCTCCTGCTCCGGGGAAGGAGAGACACTAACAAGGGAGAGCTAGCTCCAGGTCAGTGCAGGCGGGGAACAGGAGGCTGAAGAACCCTGAAAACACCCAGGACCACAGCTCTCCTCAGCGCTGGAACGGAACAAAGCACCCAGGCGTGCAAACGCGCATGAGCGTAAAGATGAGGCTGAGTGGAGGTCACGCTCACAGGCCACACACCCCGTGACCCGTTCACAGACACTCTGGAAGACAGCCACGTGGGGGCTGGAATTGTGGCTCAGTGGTTGAGCGCTTGCTCACGTGTGTGGGGCACTGGGTTCTACCCTCAGCACCACATAAAATAAATAAAATAAAGATACATACATATAAAAAAAGTATGTGCTTTTAAAACAAAATTAAAAAAAAAAAAAGACAGCCACGGGGCTCAGAAGTCGGATCAGGGTAGGAGGTCGTGGTGGGTCGGGGCCTGGGGCTGAGGGGAGGGGCTGAGTAGGAGAGGACGTGGGGAAAGCCGGGGCGCCGAGCTGTGCCGTCTGGATCGTGCTGTTCTTGCAAGACCATCAGAACCCACGAAGCTGGACCCCTGGAGCAGGGGAACTTTACTGTACACAAATTATACTTCCCAGAGCACACGCTGTCCCCGCGCAGACTCTGTCTCTCTCTCTCTCTCTACCTCTCTCTCTCTCTCTCTGGGTGATCTCACTGGTGCTGGTGGGAACCAGGGTCTGTGGAGAAGTCCAGGAAGCGGCCACTTAGACTTCGACTAACCCCAGCACCAAGTGGCCAGGTTGCTCAGGAGGGCAATGCCTCCCTGGGAGTATTTTTTTGTCGTTATGTTTTCCAGATGTCGCTTCTTGGGGGTAGAAAGCAGATGAAGAAAACAAACAAAACAGACTCTGCAGGGATTTTTGTTTTGTTGGGGGGTTTTTTGGTACCGGGGATTGAACTCAGGGGCACTCGACCACTGAGCCACGTCCCCAGCCCTATTTTGTGTTTTATGTAGAGACAGGGTCTCACTGAGTTGCTTAGTGTCTCACCGTTGCTGAGGCTGGCTTTGAACTCGCGATCCTCCTGCCTCAGCCTCCCGAGCCTCTGGGATGACAGGCGTGGCCACTGCACTTGGCTCCATTTTACTTTTTAAAAGCCCTCTCGCCATCTGAAGTTATAGAAATCACATTTGCCCACACATGTGCTGTCTGTATCTGCTCCACACTAACACAGGCTCCCAGGAGACCCAGCCTCTGTGTTATCAACCGACAGTTGTATGGGTCAAGGTTACAAGAAAGGACCCAGAGGACCCAAGCTGAGTCAGAGTGAAGGGGTCATCACAGGAAGAGGGCAGGAGGGAGAGCACACTGCCTGGGCCAGTCCCCAACTGCAGGGCCACCAGTGCTCGCCAGAACTCAGAATGGCCAGGCAGGGGCTGTGCCCTTTAGTTACAAGCCAGCAGCCTGGCAGGGAGGCAGGGTCACTGGTCACCGTCCTCCCTGCCAGCTTCCCAGTGTCCCTGAGGGATTCCATCATCCAGTGGGAAGTGGGAGTCAACACACTTGCTTCCTGGGACACAGTGGGTGGAGGAGAGCACAGCGTCTCAGAGAGCAGTGCTGTGTCCTTGCTGGACCTAAGACAGAGCTCCCAAGGCCACCATGCTCTGCACGGCCAGCAAGCTCCATTCGCCCAGACATCTGACCCATGCCTAACCCAGGGCAATCGGGACAAACGGAGGCTCCCTCCCTGGTGGGCTTCCTGAATAGCATTCCCCAGATCTCAGCCCACCCTGTGGGCAGAGAGACTTCCTGCGGCTGGTAGGCCTGTAGGCTGTGTGCCGAGGACATTTCTGAAGTGGAAGAACAACCTCTATTTATGCACAGCCTGGCAACAAGAGCTGGTTTTGCATCGTGTTTGGAGGCAGTGGGGTCAGGTAACAAGCTTCTGGTTTTTTCATGGAACACAACACTGCCCAGGCTTTGTCGGGGTAGGAGCAAAGGTGTCCGTGTGCAGGATTAGAGGCTGAGTGTGGAAGAGGCCAAGTCACCACACTGCTGCCCTCGACTTTCAGCAAGTGTGGAGTTCCACGGTGACGTGTGTGGAGTGGGTGTGTCCAGGTGGACTGTCAATCAGAGACCCCCGGGAGGGCCTGCTGGGAGTGGGAAGCCCTGAGAATTCACAGCCACGCAAGGATGGACGTCTTGCCTTTAGTAGCAGATGACAGCTGTAGCTGTGTGACTGGGGACCGGCTCCAAGGGGACGTGCATTACTAAAGGTACAGTGGGGGCCACTTGTCAGAAGGGCTGGGACATGAGGCCACAGAATTACATGATGTCGTGAAAACCATGTCCAAGCAGTCCTCCCCACCGGCTGCTTGGACACAGGTGGAAAGAGGAGGGAAAGCCAGCCGGGCAGCTGGGAGCCGGGCAGGCCGCCACGGGGCGCTGCTGCTGCGCTACCTGGCAGAGCTGACTCCCCAGCGCGCCCTTCTGCCAGACCCGGCCTGTGCCTTTTGGGTGGATGGTGTGATTGCTTTCGGTTGCTTTGCTTGTCCTTTGTCACAGGAAGAACCCAAGTCCCCCGCGTGTGCTCACGTGTGGCAGGAACTCCAGCTCTTGCAGACGGGACCCTGAGCTTGTGGATGGATGACACTCAAGTCCCCTCCATGAAAGATAAAATCAACAAGTGCCTGTCCTCTGGGGGCTTTTGGACTTCAGACCTGTAGAGAAGCTTGTGCTTTCTTGCCATGAACCACCCTGGGGCGCCAGCTGATGGTACCTTGAGCGGTCGAGCTTCTAGACGAACTCTGCCCATGATGGGGATCTGTACTTATTCACAGTCATTCCCCTGCGTGCCAGGCTTTGCACTGGGCACGGAAGCATCAAAGACAGACTGGACGTGGCCTAGGTGTCCGTGCGGGGCTGGGAGCGACGGCAGCAGCGTGTCCATGAGAATCACAGGGTGTCGAGGGACCATCCTGGTGGAGCTGCTGACCTCGGCTGGGGTCACAGGCTCGGTGTCCCAGGGCCTTCCCTGGGCCTCTCCAGGTGCTCCGGGCGATCTGCAGGGCCCGCACCAGGGACCATGCCTGTGCGGCTGCTTCTGGTTGGACGTGGCCCACGGCCCTCTCAGGGTCACCGCAGCTGGCTGCAACCCTCCTGCGGGGCCCGGGAAGCGGCTCTTGCACAAACCACTCCTCCTCTGTGTTCTGGTGCCGTCTCTCCCTGGCCTCCCCAGCCTCTGGGGCGGTAGCAGTGCCATGCACCATGGAACACTGCCCAGTCACTTTTTGATTTCCTTCATCTGCCCACACCTTCCTAAGTAGTCCCCTTACTCATTCTCGCAGTTGCCCAGTGACCAGGCGCCGCTTCTCTGCTGCCGGACCTAAACCTGGATCCCCAGGGAGAGGCCATGCCTGGCCTGAGGGTGGATCCGTGGAAGAGAGAAAAGAGCCCAGGCGAAGGGGAGCGCGCCCAGTGTGTTCCAGCTGCGGAGCCCGAGCGCGAGCCCCTCGTCCACTCCGCGCCCTGGGCTCCGTCCTCACCTCCAGCGCTCAGACAGGCCAGGCCGGCTTCTCTCCACTCTGGCCCCTGCTGTGCCTTGCTCCTAATCATCCTCGCTCTCCTCACGATGCCAGCGTGGTCGGGTGGACCCCGGGCGGGGACCCCCGCCGGCCACCCCTGAGGGCAAGGGCCCCTGCAACTCCCGGACCCCTGCAGCGGCCAGGGCCTTTCTCCCCTTCAGTCTCTGCGCTCTCCTCTCTCCACCCAGCTGCTGACGGCTGGATCTCAGCAGCTCCACCTTTTTCTTGATACCCTGGCATGCTGTACCCAGCAGAGCACGGAGCGGGTGCTCAATTAGTGTTTGTCACCTGGTGAAGGAACGCAGGTAAGTCATTAGGGACACTGAGCAATGCAGAAGAAAAGAGAAGGCGTACCAGGTGGGAGGGACACATGCAGGACCACAGCAGCCTCACTGGGAGCACCCAGGACAGCTGCGAGCCACGGAGAGCCCTTAGCAAGGGCGAGGACGCACCAGACGCACAGCCTGCGCTTCTCTCCTGAGCAGCTCAGTGAGTCAGGCACTGTGGAAGACCAAGAGAGCCACGGGGGGCAAGAAGAAGCCAGCCTTCGCCAAGGTGAGGCCGGATGATCAGAGGAAAGGGCAGAGATCCTGAACAAAAAGTCCTTTGAGTCCAAGGAAATGAGTAGCTGTGGCCTCTGGAAGATATTCGTGATTATTATAATGTATAAAGATGCATAACAGAGCATACATATGGTACAGCCATCCTGCTCATCCACAGGGCCTGGTTTGTGGACACGCCCCCGCCCTGTGGGTACCAAACCTGAGGACGCTCCAGGCTCCGTAGCAGGGCCTGTGGCCCTCCTCCTGGGCTCCAGGTGTCTCTGGATTGCTCCCACCTACTGCGATGCGAATGCCATGTGAGGAGCTGCCATCCTGTGTCCTTTAAAGAACAAGGACAAGGGGAGGTATATCTATCTACACGTTCAGGACAGCTGTGACTTTTTCCCTTAATATTTTTTATCACAGTTGGTGGAATCCGCAGAAGCAAACTCCATGGATATGGAAGGCCAATTTTACTTTCCTTCTTAAAAAAATTACAAATGCCTCTTATTTTTAAGGCTAGGGGACACACACGTTAAAGCACCAGCAGGAACTTGGGGATGCCGGAAATACAGGCAAGTTTTACCTCTTCTCTAGATGTTTATCTCTGGTCTTCTTCATGCTTTTTAAGCTGTGAGAATGAATAGCTTTCTGACAACAAAATCTCTTACACAGAGACAGAGAGATGGGTGAGATCCTGGCTGGGGATGAGATACAGAGCTTCTCACTACTTACCAGACCTCAGCCCGCAGGGAAGCTTGTCGACATGGCCTGCAGCGCGAGGGTTAGGGCCACAGCGCGGGACCCAGAAGGCGGAAGCCCCACTGGGCAGGGACCTGCTCACTCTGCGCTGGCTCCTCAGTGCCCAGAACCGTGCATGGCACTGGAAGAAGTTCAGGATGCGTTTGTGGGACGAGCCACGTCCTAGCTCCACATTTGTTGCGCATGCATGTGAGCACGCCAGTCTTCTCTCCCTGCCTCGCCGCCTCGTCTGTAAAGTGGAGAGCGTAGTAATCAGGAGCACAGGATGGGGTGATTTCCCGAGATAACACCCACGGGCAGCGTTCTTGCCCTGCAGGATGTGCTCCAAGCAGAGTGGGTTTGGGTGAAGGATTTCCCTGGAGAGTCGCGTTCCTTTCCCCTTTGCTTTCAAAATGTAGATGGGCACCTGTTCACCGGCAGAGTGCCAAACCTACCAGTGTGTTCTTTTAAAATCAGAAGAAAAAAGATGCAATAATGGTAATGATGAATGCGTGATAATAAACCCAGCCTGGATTATAATCCTCCTTATAACAATGCTGCTGCAAAAAACCTTTTATTAATGAAGGAAAGGCCTGTAGGAAGGCCAAGTTGCCAACAGCCCACAAAGGTCACCATGTGTTCCCGTTCTTATTCCAGTGGACAACTGGATCCAAACTGTATGCATTAAGCTGTTACTGTGAGTCAGACGCGGGGGTGGGCACAAAGGAAATCTGAAGGAGAAGAGAGGGAGCCGCCCGACACAGGGCTGGGGAATGGAGAGCCCAGAAGGAGGCCACGGAGAGACAGAGACTCCAGAGGGCAACGCCCTCCTCAGCCAGCCAGCAACCTGGTGCTTAGGAAGCTCCTGACGGTGACCCTGGCAGGATGAACTCCATGCCTCAGGAGGAACGTGGCAGAGACTGGCAGCGTCAGATCATTTTCCAAGTCAGGAGCCTGAGGCTACAAAAAGTGTTTTTAGAAACATGCCGATGCCCAGGTGAGCCTTCCTCCTGGACGTCACGTCAGCACTGATCTCAGTTTTGCTGAAACACCTCGTACACAAGCTCCCAAAGAAAAACAGTAATAATGTGTAAAATGTGAAGACGTCAGTGGGTTTTGCTCCATGAATATCCAGAAAAAAATTTCCAACACTTGGGCAAATAGGAAAAGAGAAGGGAATGATCAGAACACAACAGGAGATGTCCGGTCTGCTCAGGGACCGAGTGCCCTCGGAACCCAGCCACAGGTGTCTCTGGGGAATGAGAGGGACAGAGTTACTTTTATCTTTTTTACTTTTATCCCTCATCCTCTGGGAAATGAGGTTAGGAGTTAGTTTTATCTTTTGTATATTTTTTGGCATATCTCCCTATTTTCTTGTTTTTACAATTACATCTCTAAAAAGCAACACAATTTTCCTAGTTCAGCTATAAAAATTATAATGTCACATATTGAAGAACACCAAGAAAATAATTACAGGTTCATGATGAAGTTGTTTATAAAAATGAAAAACTGAACATAGACTAAATGTTCAATGAAAATTAATTAAATACATTTTAGTCTATTCTTGAATGGTCATTAAAATTATTTAGATTGGGACTTGATATGAAAGACATTCACATTATATTTTTTTTAATATTTATTTTTTAGTTGTAGATGGACAGAATATCTTTATTTTATTTTTATGTGGGTCTGAGGATCGAACCCAGTGACTCACGCGTGCTAGGCGAGCACGCTACCACTGAGCCCTAACCCCAGCCCCACAAGATATTTTTAATATAACATATAAAATCTACAGAAGAGTATATATGACATAATTTCCTATTTTACAACATTAAAAATAGCTACTCGGAAGTCCAGGAGGAATATACATTAGATAGTGATTTGGAGTGTTGGAAATACAGGGCATTTTTAATTGTTCTCTGTAACTTTCTTTCTAGTCTTCTCTTTCTTCTATGAACATCTGTTCTCCTTTAAGCAAGAAACATTTCCTCTGGACAACAGTTCTCTAAAATCCTTGTGATTTGGAAAGTAGGACTGGAAAGAATGTCACCACCCCAAGACCCCCACCTGTGGGCTTGCTTTTGGGTGCCCTGTGCCACCTGGAACCACAGACAGCTCAGTCCTTTTGATTGTGACAGAGAGGAACTTAGTGTTGGTAGACCAAAAGCAGAAATCCCAGCTGGCAGACTGAGACACTTAACACCTTGACATTACCTGTTTCCTTAAAAGCCAAGCATCCTGGACAGATACCATGGTGCACACCTGTAATCCCAGAGACTCAGGAGGCTGAGGCGGGAGGATCACAAGTTTAAGGTCAGCCTGGGCAACTCAGTGAGGCTCTAAGCAACTTTTAGAGAGCCCGTCTCAAAATAAAATATAACAAGGGCTGGGGATATTGCTCAGTGGTTAAATATGTCCCGGGGCTCAATCACTGGTACCAAGAAAAAGAAAAAGAAAAAGTCTAATTAGCAAAATGTTCTTTGTACAAAATGCAGAAGCTTCAACATAAAAGTCAGTTGGGCCCATGGAAGGGCTTCTCTCCCTCACAGACCCAGGGGTCTGGTGGAGCCCCCAGCACTCGCTTCTTCAGTGATCTGAATGCAGGGACAAAACTCGAACTGCCAGACCTCAGGGAACTTCACTCATCTGCTGCCTTCCAGGAGCAGAAGCAAGAAAGTAAACCTTGGCAGGGTTTGTTGGGGCCCAGTTGGTATTGAAATAATACACCTGGACCATCTCTCGCCTACAATGTGTCTGGTTTCTTGTCTAGCTACCCCGAAAAGGAAAACAGCAAACGAACCTCAGCTAACATTTACGGGTCGGAAAACAGGACCTAGGTGAAGGGCAGCGGTGCCCGTCTGGGAGTGGCTGTGTTCCTTTGCACCGGCCGCGTACACAGTATCCATATTTGGCTGCACCTCCTCCTCAAACCCAGCAAAAGCCTCTCGATGACCTCCAAGAAGAAACATTTCACTTTCTCACATCCTCCCTCTGACTTGGATTCCTCTGCACAGGGACACATGGCAAGATAAGAGGACAGACACCTGAGAGCAGAGACTGGTGACAAAGTAGTGCCCTCGAGAGACGCTGCCAGGGCTTCTTGCTCATGCATATTCTCTCCAGATGGCTGGTCAAGTCCCTGAGGAGGGATGTGCCCTGCGCCCCTGAGTGCCCCCACATGGAGTCTGGCGAGAGCTGCCAGCAGGAAATGCCCAGCCCGGGAACAGCTGAACCTGAGAGCGGCTGCTCCACAGGGCTCCAGGGACGTGACTCGGATCTGACTTTGCCACCAAGGGCCAGCGGCACAGGATTGAAGCTGAAGCGGTGTCAGGTGGCTGCCACGGCCACAGCAGCCTGCCAGCTTCTGAACTGTCCAGAGTGAAAGGAGAGAGGCTCAGAGCAAGTCTGCCCGCTGCTGCCTGCCAAGACCCGAGATGCTCTGGAAACAATTGGGGACATTACAACAATCACCAATAGTCCTTGGCCCCTTGCTTGTAGGTGGCACTGATCTCCTCCACACCGCTAGGTCCTGGCAGGCTTTGACAGGGCAGAATGGACACTGGCTTGAGCAGAGATGTCCACATTTAAGATGGGGGTCTGCGCAGCTGCTTGGGAAAGAGCCACTGCTGTGACTCCTTCTCTACCATGTTGTCTTTTTGCAGCTGACATTCTACATTGTGGAAGACCCCCTTCTTTTTTCAAGAGGTAGCCCATCTGGATATCACTGTGTTTGTGGTGACAGTTATCATGTAGGAGGATCATTAAGTCAAGAAGCCGGGCACACAGCTCTTTATTCCAAGACTTCCACAACTGTTGCAAAAACATGTAGCATCTTATATGAGACAGTGGAAGGGCAGTTCCAGAATGTCCCTGCTGAAAGCGCTCAGGCACCCACATGCTTGGGAGCAGAGGCGAGGCCGGAGCTGCCTCTGCAGGCACCTGTTGTGATATTGGGGAAAAGAGGATGGGCACAGAAGTCCTCCGACAGCTCCTGTCCTCTACCTCTGACCTGTCACTGCTTGGGGCTTAGTCTTGCACTCGGTGACGATCCTCAGTCCTGCCAGGCAAAGTCTTGTTCAGTTTCAGCATCTGATTCTCAAATGAGCTTTGCTGCTGTCAGTGTGTTCACCACAACCTGCCACTGGGGTGGTGAGTTCCCCCAGGTCCGCCCTCCGACTCGGGCCACCCCTCCTACACCCCTTCTCCTCCCTCCTGCTGCCTGGGCACCAGGATGCTCATGGAGCACCTCAAGTTCCTGCGCTGCATCCAAGCCGACTTCCTTAGCCTGACGTCTCCAGATGTTCACGATGTGACCCTGCCTGCCATTCTTAGAAAGACGAAAACGGTGAAGGGCATGGGGAAGGCCTTTGAGAAGCGTCTTCAGGATTGGGGCTCCCTGAGCACTGCAGCCCTTGGCAGCTGCCCAGACGACTTCTGCTTCCGCTGGGGCGAACGCTGCCCAGGAAGCAAGGACTGCCCCTTGATTCTGTCCGTAAACGAACTCGCTCAGGCTCCAAGGACAGCCCTGCAGGGAGTGTGGGTTCCAATCAGGGCAGCTTGCACATGGAGTTCCCAGGTAAATTCCTTCCTCTTGGAAACAAAGGACCAGGGATCTCTTTCAGCATTCTGAAAGTGGTGCAGACCTGAAATAGAAGCAGCTGATCTAACAGCCAGTGCCCTTGAGAAATGGCTGGCTGGATGGCAGGACTGGTCAACAGCTGAAGGGGGACTCCACACGGACACACCCGAGCCCACAGCCACCATGGCGGTGGCCTCTGCTGGAAGATGGCTTTCCAGAGGCCTGTGGGGGATGTTTTCTCTGGGGCCTTTGAGGTCCGTAGTAACTGCCTATCACAGATGAGTGGGGTTGGTGGTGGACGGACTCTGACATTGAGGGAGAGACACTCACTGCTCCCGACAGCCGTGCTGGAAGGGACCAGCCAGGCAAAACGCCCAAGGAGGACAGGTTTGCCTCCAGGGCCTGGACTCCACTTTTGAGGCCCTCTCTAGCTCTTTGCCAGAGCGATGTGTGGACAGAGTTGACACTGGGAAGCCATCACACCTGGGTTCGAGTCCTTTAAGACGTATGGCCTAGAACAAGGATTATCAAACAGGCCTGTCGTCCGAATGCAGCCTGTTTACTGACTTTGTAGAGGAGGTTTCTTGGGCCCCAGCCATGCTCCTGCATTGGTGTAGTGTTGTTGGTGGCTGGAACAGTCAGAGGGGAGAACGCAGGCTCCCAGAGAGTAAAGCGTTTGCTACCTGACCTTTTGCAGAAAGGATCTGTAGACCCCTGGCCTAGAGCAAGTGACGTAATCTCAATTTATTAGGCCCAGAATGCGGCTGGTAGTGTTCTCCCAAGAGGTTTTATGGAAAGCTAACCAGTGTTAAACAAAAGGAAGTGAGCACATTTGGAAAACTCTAGGTTAGACAAGGATGTGTTCCTTTACTATGGGCCCCTCAGAGCCCTGAGGAAGCCGGTCAGGGAATCCGGCATGGTTTCTCCAGTTCACCTAACCTTGGAACCCACTGCTGTGGAATGATGTTCAGGAGTCATCTTCGTACATCCAGGCATGGATCCCAGGGACGCACAAAGACTTCTCAGGGCATAGAGGTAGTTTCAAAGGAATCAGTTTCCACATCTGAATTTCATGCAGTCTCGCACGAACAGATTCTCCTGGGATAAGTCTCCCCAGCCCCAGCTGCCATTTCCTCCCTGTAGAGAGACGCGGCCCTGCTGGCCCCCAGCCTGTGCTTGTATGGAATCCAGGTGCTGAGGATCGCCAGCTCCTCAGGGGTGAGTCATGACCCAGGGGCTCCTGTCTTGGACAGAGTGTGCTGAGCCTGAAGCTTTGTGTCTGTGAGGTGTTTGAGGCACGCTCCGAGCCCCCTAAACTCAGAAGAGCTGAAGCACCCGAGTCAGGGAAGTGTACCCTTAAGCCTGTCTTGGCAGCTTCCTGAGGCTACCGAATTTTTCAAGATATACAGATTAGAACATGATTGTACATAGTTTCTTTCCGATTTGATGGTCTTTGTTCAATGAGCTAGTTAAAATCATTCTTATTAAGTCATATTATGGACTATTTGTGCCACTTGCGATCAACCTCCACCTGATTTCATGTTATCAGATGTTCAATATGTTCCTACTCCTATTAATTGAAAAATGGAACTTTAAATTTTTGATGAAAAGTATAGATGTTAACAATGTGTCCAAGGACAGGTGACTTCTTGGAATCCTCTTAGGAGGTCGGTGAGCAAACTGTGAGAAGCTGCAGCTTCTGCGGGACCAGCGTGCTCAGCATCGTGTTTGGGGGGCACCAAGTTAGACAGGTTTGTGAAGGGTCCACCCACAAGGGTCCACCAAGAGCCCCAATGCACGGCAGCTGCTAATAACTCGCTTCTCCCCTTCTGCTGCCCCAGCCAGGCTGATGGGCCTCTCTGCTCCTGTCTCCACTCTGAATCGCCAAGCTCTCAGGAGAGGCCTGGATGAACAACTTATGCCAAGCATGGCGGGAGCTGAGGTCCTGCTCATGTCACCCAGCGCTTGCATTTTGACACGGGGAGAATCTGAGCTGACGGCAGTGCTGCAGCAGGACGGGCCTTCCCTGCTTTCTGACACCAGGTGCGGGTGGGGACTGGCTCTGTGCACAGCCTTCCTTTGTGAGCAATCTTTCCCTGGGAGGAGTGGGTACTCCTTAAGCTCCGATAGAACAGCCCTGTGCAAGAGGGCTGCACCCCAGGACAGGGTGGCCGAGGGTGCTCGGTGGCTTCCAGGTCCCGGTGGCACATTCCCTCTGGAAGGTCACAGAAGGAGAGGGGGTGTCCAGCAGGAACCCTGCCTTCTCCTGGCCCCAGCCTCGCCCAACCAGCTTGAGGTCTTTGGGGCTGTCTTACCCCTCGGGAGTCAGGACACAATCTGGCAAGGCCAACTCTGTGGGCGTGGGGCACAGGCTGTGCCCTGCTCTGCTACCCTGTGGCCTAGAGAGCCACAGTTTTCTGGCTGTGCCTAATCTGGCGTCGCCCGTCTGGTAAAGCAGCAGCGTGCCATGAGTCGCTCTGTCTTGGGCACCAGCGCCGAGGCACAAGGACCGCATAGCTTTCTGTACAAGGAAACAACGCCATCGGCCTGCTCCGCCTAAGGCACAAGGCGCTAAGCAGCTTATTCTTGCCAACACACCGAGCTGGATCAGGAGCGCCCCGACGGGTGGCCATCCCAATCACACCTGCAGCACCAGGCACGGGAACTTAGCTGCCTCACCTGAGGCCAGTGAAAGGAGGAGCCCCCAGGAGTGGACTCAGTGGCACCCAGACCCCATCACCGGGTCACGAGCTTGCCCAGGAAAACCACCGCGGTGATGAACGTCCGGTGCTGTTTCCAGGCCTCGCCCAGCGCGTGTCCCCCGACCGTGCCTGTGATGCTGACCCTCTGAAGCGGCCGCGTCTGGACCGTCCAGCTGACGACTCTGAGGAGCTGGCGGGCTTGCACGCTTCTCTGACCCCCTCTCCACCCTGCACGCGTCTCTGCCCCCGCTCCGGACCATATCCAGGACCCTTCGGCTCCCTGACTCCTCAGCCTCTCTGTGCCATGTGGACGTCACTGTGTGAGGCACGGCCAACTTAAGAAATTAAGACTAGAGTGGGATAAAAGGACTTGTGACGGCCCGGCCTGTGACTGTCAGTGGCCGTGAGCGCTACGCCAATCGCCAGTGCTGGTGGTGTCGCGTGAGGGTCTGTCACTGACCCACAACCCGGCACCAGGAGGCACAGTCCGCAGCTCGCCTCCCGGAGCCCACGCGTTCTGACCCACTTCCCTGTCCCTCAGGAGACCCCAGGGAGCAAAGCAGACCGCCCAGGCGACCTCATGGCATGAGCTAAGCCTGCTCGCTGGTCTGGCGCGGCCTGGGTCCATGTTCGGTAAGGGATGCTGTTTCCACACAGAAGCCCCACCCAGGGGACGGCATGCGACGATAAACAGAGAAAATCCCATTCAGATTGAATCAAATAATAATAATAATGACTATTAAAAATCACGGGTACAGGGATGGGGCTGTGGCTCAGTGGCAGAGCGCTTGCCTAGCATTTGTGAGGCACTGGGTTTGATCCTCAGCACCACATACAAATAAATAAATAAAAAGGTATTGTGACTAAAAATATTTTTTAAATAAAAATAGATTTTAAAAAATCATGAGTACAGCATTCCATATGTTTAAAATCCATGGTATTTGGTGTTTCTCTCAAGTCAGGTCCAATCTGGTGGCTCAGCACCACCAAAACTTCCCCGCCTGCCTTGCTACACAAAAGCTCTGTCCTTAAGCTGCAGTTTGCAAAAGCTCCTGCTCTGCCACCCTCTCCCACTGCACCCTAACCTGCAGGGAGGCTCCCTAGCAGGTTTGCCTCTCTCGCTTCATATTGATGTCCAAGCCATGGCCTTTTCTCTTATTAACATCGTTTAAAACCTAGCTTTGTATTTCTTCACCCTCAGCCACAGCTCGGGGTGCTGAGCAGCCTACAGAGGGTGAGGCCAGCTCCCCAGCTACTCCCCGCAGGCCTTCCGCTGGGCACAAGAGACGTTCCAGAGTGCGGAGGGCCTGGCACTGCGTGCTTCTTCCTTCCTGCCGAGTCCATGGGTATTCTCTGCACCACACTCATGTTACACGGGCGAGCATTGATGCAGGATTTTGCAAAAGGCATATTTGTAGGAATGCGAATGTCGCTGATGTTAGCTCTCTGACACTCCAGCCACAGAGGCAGGCTCTTGTGAGGGAGCTCCAGGCTGGGGAAGAGACTCAGCACAGCACCCTTCAAGGGACAGCCCAGCAGGAAGGGCTGAAGCAGGCGCTGAGGCAGAGAGCGGGTGGTGGACTGGCGTGCTCGCCAGGGTGGTCTAAAGTGTCCCTGACAGTCTGCTGTGACGGCCTGATGCCCACAACCAGGGCCAGATCAGCAACTGCTGGACAGGCCAGCTTCCCTCCTGGGCTGTCTGCCCTGGGGGTCTCTGAGCGTGTTGGGAACACCAGGAGCCTAAGTGAACAACGGTGTGAACCTCCTCCAGCATCCTCCTCCCGTCTCTGCTAACACACAGGATGCCAGCATGAAGGCAGAGAGTGACACTTGCCTTGGAAGTCCTTGAAAAAGCCTGTGGTCCCAAGCCATGTTCACCGTCCCCTTACAAGCTGGTGAATGTGCCACAGTTGGATTTACTGATGTCGCCTGATATTGAGCACTTGGGAACAGATCAGTTAAAGATGTTGAAATCGTAGGTGTGACTACTCTCAAGCCAGACAGGTTTGAATGTGGCTTTGCCGCTTGCAAAAGCCACTTTATTTCTCTGAGCCCTCCTGCATCAGTAAAACAGGGAGAGGCAGAGCCACCACCTGGTGTGCTCTGAAGATCAGATGACCGGAGATTTGTAAAGGGCCTAACGTGAGGTCTGAAAATGGAGCACATCCTTGACAAATAGCGATCACCATTAATGTGCTAAGTGTACGCATTGAAGTCACACTAGAGGGTGATCAGAATCTCAGATAAACAGAAGGAGCCTTGAAAACGTCTGTCACGGGTTAGAGACGAGGTGCCCCCAAAAGCGTACGTGTGAGAGAGTGCAAGAAAGGTCAGAGGAGAAAGGGCTGGGTTATGAGAGGTACAACCTGATCAGTGCATCAATCCACTGACGTAGAGCTGGGTGGCCCACAGGAAGGTGAGGTGCCTGGTGTGCCCCTGGTGAGCAGGGCGCTCTCTGCTTCCTGGTTCCTGTGCCCGGGGGCTCTCCTCCTCCGTGCCCCTCCACCATGAGGCTCTGCCTGCCCTCAGGCCCACAGCCATGGAGTTGGCCCTCTGTGCACTGAGACCCCTGAGACCGCGAGCCGAAACAGACTTCCCTGCGCTGTTCTCGTCAGGTCTTCTGGACACAGCAACGACCAGACTGAAAACGCTGCCTGAGACGAGCTTTGTTCCTTCATGGGTTCCACAGTGCTGGCTGAGCACTCGGCTCCACCAGACGCCCCAGAGGAAGGACGCGCGGTGGGGATGGGCAGGCGAGCCCCCGCTCTCCCCGAGCTTAGCCGGGTAGCTGTGATGGCAGGGAGACGGCAGTAGGAAGGGAACAGTCAACAGAGAGAATAATCAGATGCTCTTGAGTGGGGGGCTGAACAGGGCGACAGGACAGGGGCTGCGGGGAAGGCCTCTCTGAGATGATCCAGGTGGCACCTGACCCCAGGGGACACAGGGATGCCGTGCTGCAGCCGTAGGTGAGAGAGCAGGCCTGGGTGGCAGGAGCTCAGACAGCTGGGGAGCAGAGCCAAGGCCTCGCAGGGTAGCCAGGCAGACCAGCATGCCAGGGGGTCACAGGGAGGAAGTGCGGGGTCCCCCCGACCCCTGGGCCCTGCTCCAGCAAGCTGTGGCTCTGAATGAAGCTCAAACCTTCAGAGCCTCAGCCTGACTCTCTGAAAAATGGCGGGAGGTGACTGACAATCACGGAGGGCCCACCCTCTCCGACAGGTCCTGGTGGCTGAGTGCACTGTCACCAGATGGCCACGCTGAAGAGGAACGAACCACAGTTTGCACAGCTTTGCTTGTCCAGGTTCCAGGACGTGGAGACCTTTTTTCTTCTTATCTCAAAGTACCTTTGATGAAGTTGTCACCAAAAAACCACCCAGCTGTGTTTTGGGGTTTGGGGGTGAAACAGCTCCTGGAAGTGGTCCCAGGCGGTCCAAGTCCACCTGTCTGCTGCGCGGCTGCCATGGGGACGTGGGAACATGAGGAGGCTTGCGAGCTCCAGCTTCCCCCATCGTGAAAACAACCGCTCCTGGCAGTGACGGGGCAGCTCAGGACTACCTCCCCGCCTCCCTGTGTAGTGGGTCTGTTCACATAGGGGCATCGTGTCTGCCTGTGTCTGCCCCAAGCACCCCCCAACACACAGTCACACTCACACACAATTCCTTTTTATTTTCCTTACCTTAGTATTGATTTTCTATTTACTCTCGAGTCTCCATCATGGATAGGCAGGAAAAGCCCACCCTCCTAATTCCCACATCCCCAGCAAAACTCACTGAATGAACCAGAAACACAGAGAAGCAGATAATCTAAATAATTAATGAGTACCAGGCTGGTATAAATGACAGTTCTGTGTGTGTGTGTAGAAGTAGTGACTGGGTGTGCGAGCGTGTGGACCACACAGACGGCTGGACGGGAGCCTTTTCAGCTCCTGGATGAGCAAACTTATTTTTACTAGAAATCCTGAGTGGTAAGACCCAGGAAAACGGTTTCTCAGGGACGACTTAGGAGTGACAGTGGGCAGAATCCTGGGGGCAGTGACCTGAAGTACAGGCTTGTCAAATTTAGTGAGTAGAAATATAGGACGATCAGGTAAATTGAAACTTCACTAAATAACGTAACTTCCAACATTGGGGGGGAGAACCCTGCCAAGGCAGAATCACAGGAAGATAGGAAAGAGCCACCGGGTGAGTGCCCCAGGGGACACGGGCTCGCGAACCAAGAAAGCCACCGTGCAGTCCAGCCTCAGAAGGTGGCTTGGGACCCAACTATACCAACAGCAGAGGGGTCTCGGGGACCTCATGCGGGCTTCTGGAAGCTGAATCGGGGGCACTGGCGCACCTACCTTGTAGTCAGCCTGAGCAGCTCGGCTCTGCACCCAGGCAGTGCCAAACCAGGCACAGAGGAAACCAGGGGCCAGGCACCCAGGGAGCATCAGGAGTGCCAACTGCTGACCTGTCGTCTTGGGACACGAAGATCTGTGCTTGGGAAGCTCATCTGTGCCTGAGCTTTCCTGCCCTCCGTGTTTGGACTTGTGCTTCCCTTATGTCTCAGTCCAGTTTCTTTTTGAAAATTCTAGCTTGTGTCTGAATAATCAGCACCTAGGTCTTCAGTCTTCCATCACTGCTCAATCCACTCTCTCGGTGGCAACCTGAGGGCTCTCTCTCAAAACTGCTTTTTGTGGTCTGATTTATATGCAATACAATTCACCGATGTTTTCTTTATTTTCAGATGTTTTGGCCACTCTAGGTGCTTTGCATTTCATGTAAACTTTGAAATTAACTTGACAACCTAAAAAATATCCTGCTAGCATTTTTATTTGGATTGAATTGCATCTATAGATCAGTTTAGAGAGAACTGACACCATAACACTATGACTTCCTCAAACTACTAGCACAGTGTACCTCCTTTTTTATTAGGGCTTTGATTTTTCTCATCAGTGTTTTGCTTTTTCAGCATGTAAATCTTGCACCTGTTTTGTTAGATTTATACCTGTTTCATGTTTGATGCTAATATAAAAATGTTTCTATTTTAATTTCTAATTATTAATAGTACAGAGGTAAGATTGATTTTTATCCTATTGGCATTCTGCCTTGCAAAACTGTCGTCTCACTTTTTAACTTGTAGCTTATTAGATTTGGGGGGTTATTTTTTATTTAGACAATCATGACGTCTCTGAAGGGAGGTGATTGCTTCCTTTCCATTCACGTGCATGTTGTCTCCTTCTCTTGCCGTCTTACACTGGCCGGGAGGACCCCTGGCGCAGTGCTGACTGGAAGTGCTCAGGGAGGACCTGCTTGCCTTGGTTTTCAGCTTAGGAGGAAATTAGTTTTTCTCCATTAAGAATGGTGGTAGCTGTGTGCAGGTAGTTGTGGTGAATACTCCACATGCACTTGGCCAAAGTGTGCCCTTCACTGCTGGGTGGAGCAGTCCCCAGATGTCAGCTGAGTCAAGCAGGTGAAGATGCCCTTACAGAGTCGAGGAACTTCCCTTCCATTTCTAGCCTCCTGCGAGTTTGTATGAAGAATCTGCACTGGTTTTTGTCAAACGCTTTCACTGCATCTGCTGAAATGAAGGAATGCGTTTTCTTTTCTGATCTGTTGCTGTGGTGAATGGTGACGGGTCCATTGTCAAACGGGGGACTCGCCTTGCGTTTCTATAACACCCTCACTTGGCCATGATGTGTCATCTCCGTGGTACTGGATTCTACGTGCTCGTACTCTGCTGAAGATGTGAACGTGTCTGGGCAAACTGGGTTTGTGTTTTTCTTATAACATTGACTGGTTTGTGTATCAAGATAACACTGACATTATAACATGAACAGGGCACACGTCCTCCTTCTATATTCTCTGGAGCACACTGTGTAGAATTAGTCTTATTTCTTCTTTTAATATTTGGTAGAACTCACCAGGGTAGCCAGCTACACGCAGAGGGTTCATAACCATGAATTCAGTTTCTTTTTTTTTGGTACCAGGGATTGAACTCGGGGGCACTTGACCACTGAGCCACATCCCCAGCCCTATTCTGTGTTTTATGTAGAGACAGGGTCTCACTGAGTTGCTTAGTGCCTCGCTGTTGCTGAGGCTGGCTTTGAATTTATGATCCTCCTGTCTCAGCCTCCCTAATGAATTCAGTTTCTTAACAGTTTCCAGGCTATTCTGATTACCTACTGTGTGTTGGCTGAGTCCTGGTGTTCTTGATGTTTTGTTTGTTTTTGCTTTTCAAGGAATTGGTCCATCTCAGTTGTCTGACTTTTGAGCGTAGGGCATCCATAATGTTTCCTGGCTGTGTTTTATTATTTTTAAAAAATATTTTTTAGTTGTCAATGGATCTTTATTTTATTTATTTATATGTGGTGCTGAGAATCTAACCCAGTGCCCCACACATGCCAGGCAGGCGCTTCACCACTGAGCCACAACCCCAGCCCCTGGCTGTGCTTTTTTAAAAATATTTTTATTAGTTGTTGATGACCTTTATTTATTGATTTATTTTTTACATGTGGTGCTGAGGATTGAACCCAGTGCCTCACACATGCGAGGCAAGCGCTCTACCACTGAGCCACAATCCCAGTCCTGAAAGCTGATATTCTTCTTTCCTGATGTTGATCTCTAATGCTATAAATTTCTCTCTATGTGCTATTTTAGCTGATGTGTGTGTTTTCATTTTTATTCAACTATTTTCTAATTTTCCTTATGATTTCCTCTTTGACCCATAGTTATTTATTTATTTTTTAAATTTTTTCTTTAGTTGTAGATGGACATAACATCTTTATTTTATTTATTTTTATGTGGTGCTGAGGATCGAACCCAATGCCTCGGCATGTGAGGCAGGTGCTCTACCACTGAGCCACAATCCCAGCCCCCCCATAGTTATTTATTATTGTGTAATTTGATTTTGAAATATTTGGAGATTTCCAGATATCTTTTTACTATTGAATTCTGATTTAATTGAGTTACAGAAAAAAGAATATCCCTGGCATGATTTCATTACTTGTTTAAGGCTTGCTTTGTGGTCACAAATATTGTCTACATAAGTATTTCATGTATACCTGATAAGAATGTGTATTCTGTTGTTGAGTGGAAAGTTCTAGAAATATCAATCAGGTCAAGTTTGTCGATAGTGTTGTTCAGACCTTCTGTATTCTTTCCTTAAAAAATGTAAACTGAGGGGCTGGGGCTGCGGCTCAGTGGTAGAGAGCCTGCCTCGCATGCGTGAGGCACTGGGTTCAATCCTTAGCACCACATAAAAACAAATAAAATAAAGATATTGCAAAAAAAATGTAAACTGAAATTCAGATACCATGAAATTCACCCTCTCAATGCGTAGCTGTTAGCATCTAGCAAAGCTGTGCATGCAGTGAATTCCTCTAACGTTCTGTTGTCTCCGCACGTATTTTGAACATAGAAGCAGAACTTGGCGACCCTTGGCACAGTCTCCGGTTTTCTGCCTCTTCCCAGTTTTAGTGTAGAGTGCAGACGTCTCCCTCCTGCGAGCCTCCTCTGCCTTCCTGCCGCTCCTTCCCGTTGGCTCTGCTGGGCTGTGCAGCCCTCCCCTCTCGGGGATGTGAGCAATGAACTACTTCTTTTTTTTTTTTCCTAGCTCAAATTGACTTCATTCATTCACTTCCTTTTTTTTTCTTTTTTCTTTTTTTTACTAATTCAGTCATTATAACATCATAAAATAGATACAATGTTAGGCTACCAGAATATATTTTCCAATATTTCATTTTGCCCTTTTTTTCATCTTCCACATTTTTGTGGGTGCATTATAGTGTGTATACGGTGGGATCTATCACCTATCGGTACATGCACACGACATGAGGTTGTAATGTGCCAATATCATTTCCCAGTATTCCCTTTTCCTCCTTTCTTCCCTCCCCTTGATCTCTTTCCATGAGATCCCCCACCCTGCCCACCTTTTCCTGTTCCCTCTCCAGCTTCTACATGTGAGAGAAAACATATGACCCTTGACCTTCTGAGTTAGGTTTATTTTACTTAACACAATGTTCTGAAGTTCCATCCATTTTCCTGTGAATTACATAATTTCATTTTTCTTTATGACTAAATAAAACTCCATTGTGTATATATATACCACATTCTCTTCATCCATTCATCCATTGATAGACACTAGGTTGGTTCCATAGTTTGACTATTGTGAATTGTGCTGCTATAAACATGGCTATGAATGTGTCACTGTAGCATGAATTTAATTCTTCAGGACAGAGACCAAGGAATGCTATAGTTGGGTCACATGGTGGTTCCATGTCTACTCTTTTGAGGATCCTCCATACTGATTTCCATAGTGGTTGTACTAATTGACAATCCCTCCAACATTGTATAAGTGTTCCTTTTTCTCCACATCCTCTCCAACATTTATTATTGTTTGTGTTCTTAATGATGCCATTCTGACAGGTGTGAGATGAAATCTCAGTGTAGTTTTGATTTGCATTTCCAAAGTTGCTAATGATGTTGAACGTTTTTTTCATGCATTTGTTGGCTATTTGTATTTCTTCTTTTGAGAAGTGTTTATTTAATTCATTTGCCCGTTCATTAATTGGGTTATTTGGTTTTTTGTGTAAAGTTTTTTGAGTTCTTTGTGTAGTCTAGATATTAACCCTCTGCCAGAAGAGTTAACCAGCAAAGATTTTCTCCTGTTCTGTGGGTTCTTTCTTTACATTCTTAATTGTTGCCTTTGCTGTGCAGAAGTTTGTAAATTTGACAGCATCCATTTGTTAACTCCTGGCATTATGTCCTGAGAAAGTCCTCACCTGTACCTAAATGTTGGGGTGTTGACCCTATGTTTTCCTCTAGGAGTTGCACAGTATCTGGTCTAATTCCAAGGTCTTTGATCCATTTTCAGTTGATTTTTGTGCGGGGCAAGAAGACACGAGTCTAGTCTCACTCTTCTACATTTGGATAACCAGTTTTCCCAGCACCATTTGTTTAAAAGTCTCTCTTTTCTCCAGTGTACGTTGGGGCACCTCTGTCAAGGATCAGATGACTGCGTCATGTGGGTCCGTCTCTGTCATCTACCTGCCATTGGCCTGTGTGTCTGTTTCACGCCATCATCTGGTTTTTGGCACGACAGCTCTCAGTGAGATCTGAAGTCAGGTGTGGGGTGCCTTCTTCATCAGTGCTTTTATGGCTGAGAATTGCTTTCACTATTCTGCATCTTTCATTCTTCCAAATGAGTTTAGGGCTGCTTTTTTATAGGTCTGTGAAGAATATCATTGGTATTTTGATGGGAATTTCATTGAGTCTGTATACCGCTTTTTGTAGTGTGGCCATTTTAACAATATTAATACTACCTATCCACGAACTTGGGAGGTCTTTTCATCTTGTATCTTCTTCACTTTTTCTTCAATGTTCTGTAGTTTTTGTTTTAGAGGTCTTTCACTCACTCCTTGGTTAGATTATTCCTAGGTTTTTTGTTTTGTTTTAAGGCTATTGTGAATGGAATAGTTTTCCTGATTTCTTTCTAAGCATTTTCATTGTTAGCATAAAGGAAAGCTATTGACTTTTTTTTTCTGATCTTATAACCTGCTACTTTGCCAAATTTGTTTATTAGTTCTAGCATTCTTTTGGTGGAGCTGTTAGGATCTTCTGAGTATAGGATCATATCATCTGCAAGCAGTGATCATTGGACTTCTTCTTTCCCTGTTTTTGTCCCTTTTATTTACTCTGGTTAGAATTTATAGAATTATATTAAACAGGAGTGGTAAGAGTGGAAATGCTTTCTGTTTTTCTCCATTTACTATAGGTCTGGCTTTGGGTTTTTCCATATGTAGCCTTTATGATATTGAAGTAGGTTTCTCCTATCCCTAGTTTATTCAACATTTTTACCATAAATAGGTGCTGAATTTTGTCAAAGGCTTTCTCTGCACCTATTGAGATGACTAAGTGATCTTTGTCCTTAATTCTATTTATGCAATGAATTACATTTATTGATATTTTTATGTTAAACCATATTTGCATCCCTGGGATAAAAGCAACTTAGCCATGATATACAATTTTTAATATGTTGTTGAATGTAATTTGCTAATATTTTATTAAGGATTTTGGCATCTAAGTTCATCAGGAATATTAGTCTGTAGTTTTATTTCCTTGATGTGTCCTTATCTGCTGTTGATATAAGTGTGATACTGATTTCATGGAATGAATTAGGAAGTGTTCCATCACTTTCTATTTCAGGAATAATCTGAGGAACATTTGCATTAGCTCCTCTTTAAAGGTCTGGTAGAATCAGCTGAGAATCCATCTGGTCCCAGGCTTTTCATTTTTGGAAGAATTTTTATTCCTGCTTCTATGTCATTGCTCATTATTGGTCTGTTTAGGTTTTCTATGTACTTTTGATTCAGTTTTGGTGGTCGTATGTGTCTAGAAAGGTATCCATTCCTTCTAGGTTTTCCAATTTATTGGAGTATAAGTTTTCAAAATAATCTCTAACAATTCTCTGGATTTCTATAATATCTGGGGTGACTTCTCCTTTTTCATCTCTAATTTTATTAATTTGGGTATTCTTTCTTTTACTTTTGGTTAGTTTTGCTAAATGCTTTTCAATGTTGTTTATCTTTCCAAAGAACCAGCTCTTCACTTCATTGATTGTACGTTTTTTTTTATTCTCAATTTCATTGATTTTTGCTCTGATCTTAATTATTTTCTTTTTTCTACTAGTTTTGGAATTGGGGGATTTTTCCTTCTTTTTCAAGGGCCTTGAGATACATCACTAGGTTGTTTACTTGGGAATCTTTCCAATTTCCTTGTGTAGGCACTCATAATGGTAAACTTCCCTCTCAGAACTACCTTCATAGTGTCCCAGAGGTCCTGGTATATTGTATCACTATTCTCATTTGATTCTAAGAATTGTATAATTTATCTCCTGATTTCTTCTATCACTCATTCATCATTCAAGTGTTAACATATTTATCCTTAACTTGTCTTCTGAGGATAAGGTTTTGGTGTTTATTTTGTTTGTTTTTTTTTTTTCTCTTTTGTTTCTGTCTCTCCTTCTCCCACTAACAGTCAAATTCTCTTGTTCTTTCTTTCTCCTTTTACTTTGTTTTTCCTTTTTTTCTCTTCCTCTTAGAAAGCCATTGCTTGCCACATCTCTTCTGCATTCTCTCTGCTCACAGTTTGAACATTCTAAACTCACTTCTACATTTTTCTCACATTATCTTTTCTCTTGATGACTTGTATTTTTACCATATTTTAAAACTGTTTGAACTACTGCTCCCACCATTCATGTTGCTGCAGCTATTACTGCTGTGGATGACATAGTTGACACCTACTTTTTATTTTAATACAAGAGTTAGGTGATGGCTCTTGTTTTGCTGTTGGGAATTGCTTACACCACCATTCCTGTTTTGTGGTAATTAGTGTTATAGATGTCATAATAGGCACTAGTGATTTATTTTACTGTTGTATACCATTTGCATCAGTTGTTGTTTTGCTTGTTTCCCCTTTTCTGTGAGGTGCTGGGAATCTACAGAGATATTACAGGTTCACAAGGTGAAGACTCTACTGCTGAACCAAAATTAACCAAAAGACATTGCACCTTGTTCTATGCACAAATTGATGTCACTTAAATTTTAGCTATACTTTAATACAAAGGATAGAACAGACATAAACTAAAAGCCAGGCCCCATGTATGAATGGCTGGGGTGGGCCCTCAGGTTCCACTCAGATATACACTCCTACAGCCAAAACAGAGAAAATTAACACAAAGGCTGTAGCTGCCATACCTATGGGGGTTCTCAATCTAGATCACTCTAGGACATTTTGACAAAAGAAGGCTATGTCTTAAGAAGGCCCCCACAGGTCTGGGATTGTGGCTCAGTGGTAGAGCGCTTGCCTTGCATGCGTGAGGCACTGGGTTCGATCTTCAGCACCACATAAAAATAAATAAAATAAAGATATGTCCATCTACAAAAAAAAATTTTTAAAAAAAAGAAGGCCCCCACAAAAGAGTGAAAGAGAAATCCATCCCAAGAGATCCTAAAACTAAATATGGGAATGCAAGAACTATAAAAAACAAGGTAATGTAAAGCCTCCTTGAGTTCATAATTCATCAGGAACTGACTCAAAAGATATGGAAGTTAATAAAATATCAGATAAAAGATTCACAAGAATAATTCTAAAAATGGTCAATGAGTCCAAGAGAACACGGAAAAACTGAATGAATTAAGGAAGTCAGTACAAGATATGAATGAGAAGTTCAATAAGGAGATAGCGATATTGAAAAAGAACCAAACACAAATCTTGGAAATGAAAGACACAGTAAGTCAAATAAAATGTTCCTCTGGAAGTCTTTCTAATAGAGGAGAGCATGCTGAGGACAGAATCTCAGGGCTGGAAGACAAAGAAGCCAGCCTTGAGCATTCAGACAACATTAAAGGAAAGAAGTGCCATGATCAGAATACACAGGAATTCAGGGGTGACATTAAGAGACCAGATTTAAGAATCATTAGATGAGAAGGGATATGAGATGCAGTTTAATGAAATGGATAACTTCTTCAAGGAAATAATAACAGAAAATTTTCCAAATCTTGAGAATGAGGTGTATATCCAGATACAGGAAGCATTCAGAACTCCAAATAGATAAGATCAAAAAAGAATCTCTCAATTACATATTATAATTAAAATGCCTAACATATAGAACATGGATAAAATTTTAAAAGCCTCAAGAAAAAATGTCAGGTCACATTTAGAGGCAAGCCAATCAGAATTACTTCCAATTTCTCAGCACAAACCAGGAGAGCTTGGAATGCTGTTTTCAAGTCCTGAAAAAAAAAATAACTATATCCAGCAAAGCCATTCTTCAAAATTGAAGATGAAATGAAAACCTTCCAAGATAAACAGAAACTAAAAAGAATTCATGACAACTAACCTGGCATTACAGAACTTATTTAAAGAAATACTCCACACAGAAGAAATAAAAAACAAATCCCAGAATTCACAAATGAACAAATCTCATTTGAAGTGTAGCTAATGAAGTAAGAAGGCCAAATTAAACATTAGAAATTAATTAAAATGGCAGGAATTAATAAACTCTCTACAACAACATTAAATATAAATGACCTTAGCTCTCCAATTAAAAGGCATAGGATGGCAAAAGTAGTTAAAAACAAGACTGAACTATATGTTGTTTGCAAGAGACTCACCTTACGGGCAAAGGCAGCCAGAGGCTGAAATGGAAAAGACAGAAATTGCTAGACCATGTAAGTGGATCCTGAAAATAAGCAGGAGTAGCTACTCTTTTATCCCACAAAGCAGACTTTAAGCCAGAATTAGTCAGAAGAGACAAAGAAGGTCACTTCATAGTGGTAAAGGGAATAATCCAATAAGAAGACATAACAATAGTATATATTTATGCCCCAAACATTGGTGCACCTAATTACACAAAAAAGACACTACTGAAATTAAAGCCTCAAATACACTTTAGTACAATACTACTGGGTGATTTCAACACAAGTGTCTCACCAATAGATAGATCATCTGGACATATATTCAGTAAAGACTCTTTGTCTCTTAAAAAAAGTTATAAATCAAATGGACTTAACAGATATCCACAGAATATTTTATCTAACAACAGCTGAATACACTCTCTTCTCAGAGCTTTTGGGGGCACCTCATATCCAAACCATAACACCACTAAATCTGAGAATCTCTTTCATTTTATTGTCTAGTGGGTTGGCATAGAACCCAACTTGAACACATATGGGTAACATAACTGAATCTCCATTTCCTCATCTGTAAAATGAACTTTGCTATTAAGATTACATGAAATTATGTCATTAAAGTATGGAACAAGCCACATTCCATAATCCCAGGGTCCTAGAGTTCCTCTGCCAGGATCCACAGATAAATCCAAAACAATCTCTCACTCTGGCCATCCCAACTACTCAGCTTCATGTCCTGCTTCCTGTACATCCTTTATCCCATGGGGTCTGGTTAAGTATACCAACCATGGAAATTATTTTGCCTATTATGTTAGTTTCTTTGGGAGAGTTCTCTGAAAGAACTAGAAAACTAAACTGCAAGTAGATCTCTTGCCTCCCAGATTGAAAACAGGGAAGACAAAAAGTAGATATTACTTGATTAAAAAGAACTTAACTGATAGGTAAAATGTTTGACAGATGGGCAAGTTCTCAGCCTGTCTGAGGACCAAGTAGGTTCTGGAAGGGACTCCTTAAGAGATAAGCCATCTTCTGCTTCTGAATGAGTCTTAGGTCGGATCTAGCTGGCTAAGCCTACTAAGAGGAGGGGAAAGGCCCCTTCATTTGGTGCCTTTTCCTACAACTGTCTATTTCCATGAAAGCACAATAGCAAGTCTAGTCTTTTCAACTTCACCTTGAGATCTGAGCTGCCTTGGACAACTGCAAGGAAACTGGCTAAGGCAAGGACACCAACTCTTACTGAGAGCTACTAGCTGAAGTTCTTTGTCAGGGACATAAAGACCTCATTTCATGTGTTCTTGATAGAAAACTTCATTTTACAGATGAATAAACTGAGATTTAGATATGTTACCCACATATGTTCAAGTTGGGTTCTGTGCCAGCCCACTAGACTATACAATGAAAGAGATTCTCAGATTTAGGGGTGTTACAGTTTGGATATGAGGTGTCCCCCGCAAAGCTCCTGTTAATACAGGAATATGCAGATGTGAAACACCTGTTCCCTAATCAATCCATCCTAGTTTGATTGGCCTGACTGGGTGGGAACTGTAGGCAGGTGGGACTGGCTGGAGGAGCTGGGTCACTAGGAGCTGTCCTGGAACAGTACATCTTCCTGGTAGCCCCTTCTGCCCCCACCCATCTCTCTGTCTGTCTGTCTCTCTCTCTCTCTCTGTCTCTCGGGGGGGGGGGGATGTAGCTCTCCTCCCCTGGGCTCTTCCCCCATAAAGTTCTGCCTCATCTTGGGCCTAGAGCAATGAAGTTAGCCACCTATGGACTGAGACCTCTGAAACTCTGAGCTCCAAATAAGCTTCTCCTCCTCCAGGTTGTTCTTGTGGGGTGTCTTGGACACAGCAGCTCAAAAGCTGACAAGAACACATGGAGAGAGCCACAGCCAAGTGAGAATCCTGCCCCACACAGAGGACTGTGCAGTGTGACGTGTGCGATACAGACACAGTAGGTGGGCAGAAGGACTTTCTCTGGAGAGTTACATATGTAGTCAGGTATAATTTTCCAAAAGTTAAAGACATAGCAAATGTGTAAATACAGAATGAACACAGGAAAACATGATTCAATTCATTAACAAGGAAACAAGTAAAATGGTAAATCTGGAGGCAAAGACTATGGGAGGAACTGGGTATTTGTTGGCAACAAAAACTAAAGAAAGAATGAGATTGCTCGATTAGGTGCAGGACTGGTTAATGTCTTACAGGCAATAAAACCAAAATCTTGGAGGTTATCTGTTTTACCAGACAGAGATCATTTGCATCTCTACCAAACAAAAAAATAAAATCCACAGGTTAATATGTAATTTCACAAAGTCTGGGACCTTTAAACATTAGGGGAAAAAGAGTCAAGTGAAGACATATTTCCCTAGATAATTAGATACTCACCGGTGGGTTTGCTGAGCACCCTCTAGTATGATAGCAAGAGGATATGGTTTCTCCTTTAGTCATGGTTCACATTTTGCTTGATTATTTTCCTTCTCAATATGGTAGAAAACCTATTGTAATAGTGTCCAGGCCCTTGATGGGAAGGAGGGGATTCCAGATTTCATGGGACTTGGGACCTGAATCTTATACCATGTTAGGGTCTCATGTTCAAAAAAGAATACAAAAATATTTTACTTTTGGAAATTTTGCAGAAATACATGAATATGCGGATGCATGCTCCTGTCCTTCTAGGACCTTGCAAGGGGCCATGCCTAAAAGGGTCCCTGTTTATTTTTCAAAATATTCTGTAACCAAGCAAAGTTAAACTCAAAGTTAAATAATGCATAATAACCTAAATACCTATGAATTGTTCAAATCGCCTGATGTTTTGTATCACGTTAGGATCATTCTACTCTCTGTTCCATGTCATTCACATGAGCGATTTGGTTGAATGAATTCTAATAGCCTTGCAAATTGTCTTTAAAATCTTCTACCAGGACACCTGTACAGGTGTTTTATTTTCACCAGCCAGGGGCCCTTTAAAGGCTGGGGTAGGAGCATTGTTCTCTCGCGTCTGGGTCCCATGTGCCAGGCCCAGCTTTATTAGTGAGTGTGTCCCTGTCAGACTCTCCTCCCCTCCCTGAAGAGGCATCTTCTCTATCCACTGCCCCACCCTGCACAGCAAGTTCTACCTTACCAGACTAGTTCTTCTGCCTTCTTTGATCCAGGTGTGGGGTGGGGGAAGAAAAAAGGGGAAGAGAAAGGAGATGCCAGGGAGGTATTAAAGAATCTGTATGGGGAGAGCACTTCCTGCGTGATGTGTGCACAGAGCTCTTAGGACAGTCCCTGCACCATTAACACCTATCCACCCACCCACCAGAGGCAGGAAACAAATGATTGTGCAGCTCACCCAGCTAGAGCCAAAACCCACCTATTTCATCCAGAGCAAAGTTACATTCAAAGGAACAAAAAAGACCTTGTTTTTCTGTGTAGTCCCTATGAAAAACTGAAGAGTTTATTTCTAATCCTACTAAAATCCTTTAGCCTCTTCTATTTGCTAATTGCCTTTGCATTGGTCTCAAATGACAAAAATTCAACTCAGACATTTCCAAGCCAAAAGGGATTCAGGCAAGGCTGGGTCCGGGGCCTTTGGTGATGCCATCTGAGTTTTGAATGTGCTTCGCCCTCTGCCTCTTGGCTCTGCTGTCCTCTGGGTGAGGCTTTGTTCTTTAGGCAGCTTCTTCCATACTCCTGGGGAAAACTGCTTCCAGTGGCTCCAGGCTTACTCCAGGCTTACTGCACCAGAAATCCCAGAGTAAAATAGACACCTCTCTCTCTTAGAGCATGTTGTAGGGAAGGCCAGTGCCCAGTGGTGGAGACCTCCGACTGGTCAGATAGGACACACATGGCTGGGGAAGGTCATGCGGGAACTTAGCCTTTTCAGAAGCAAGAAGCATGCTGCTCCCTGATAAAAGGGAAAGTGTCCATTAGATGAAACCATCAGAGTCCTTACCCCTGAACATCGCTCTCTCCCTCTGTGACCCAGAATCTATCGTCTGTGCCATTCAGAAACCACCACCTGTGCCCCAGCTCCTCTGCATCTGTTCCCCCCACAGCTCTCCCCAGATCACATTTCCACTTTGCTGCTCCCCTCTCCAGGCCTCCTTCTGATTTAAACTTGCATGTCAATCATTTATATTTTAATTTTTTTTGCTGATGCACTGTCTCCCAACAATATTTGAATTTAAAGCCTAAGTGAGCAATGAAAGCATTTATTCCCAGCTTAAATTACTTTTAGCCTCAGCAAACAGAGGGAGAGGGCCTTCCTCTGCTCTCCCTATGCAGGCTGTTGTCACGGAGTCACCTGGGCCAAGACCTTCTGGTGCCACACATTATCATCAAGGCAGGAGAACAGCATCTGACTGCAGCCCACACCAGAGAATTCCTTCCACCAACAGTCACAGGGGTCTTTTTAGGCCTGAGATGCATGGGCAGCCACTTCTCAAGGGGATTTACAGAGGCTCAGAATGAGCTTTCCTTTTCTGGTTACCCACAGCGAATTAGCAACCCGCATTCCCACCGACTCACCATCTCTGAGCAGTCTTCTTACACGCTTAGCACAAACTCTTGATACTTCCTCTGTCAGTCTCAGCATAACACCAGCCCCTCACCCTTGGTTCTCCTTGACCACTTGGGGCCTCTTTTTATCTACTAAGTCTTCTGGACGGGGTTGTCCAACCACAGAGGAGAGAGCTGTATTAGCAGGTGCAGCAGCATCCTAGCCACTTGTTCTCAGCACTAGGTCGAGGAAAAGCTCTGGCCTGGAACAGCAGCCGTAAATCCCACTGCTGGGCCGACCTCTGGCTTTTAAATGCCTTCTTCCCATGGGGCTCAAGATTTTCCTCAATCCTGTCTTGTCAACAAATGAGCTCACCTCCCAGCCCCGCCTCCACTCCAGTGCAGCTCAGTCTCCCTGGGAGCACTGCAGAAGTGCAAGTCTGGAGGAGAGGGACGGCTGGGGATAGGGCGTGACCCGGGAGAGGGGCGTGGCTAGAGGCGTGGCATGTGGAAGGGCGTGGCAAGGGAGGAGGGCGTGGTGTGCGGAGGAGGTCTGAAGGGGAGGCGTGGCTAGGGGAAGAAGGCCAGGTGTGGGGCGTGCCCTGGGAGTGGCAAAGTGGAGGGCGTGGCCGGGGCGTGGTGATGGAAGAGGGCGTGGCCTGGGGCCTGGCGAGGGAGGAGGGCCTGGTGCGGGGCGAGGAGGTGGGCGTGGCATGGGGCGTGGTGAGGGAGGAGATCTGAAGGGGAGGGGCGTGGCTATGTGGGGGCGTGGTGCAGGGCGTGGCCACTTCTCCCTTTGCTCGTGCAGGGAGGCTGAACAACACGCACGCACCCCACCAGCGCTCACGGTCCTCCTCCTGTTGGTGGCCTGGCCCTGGTGGGCCGCTCCTCACGGGGAGCACGCTGCTCCTTGGCTGTGAAGCACCTTGCTGTGGAACACGGCCTCCCTCCTGGTCCTCCTGGGGCACCAGTGCCCTGTGGCGGCGTCTTGGGGGGAGACTCTGCCGTCCTTCCGGTGACAATCGGGCTTCTCGAAGCCTCGCGGACACTGCAGACCCATAAGAGCCCATTTGGAGTCCTGTTTGCTTGAGGGTCCGGACGCTGACGCGAGGAAACTTCTAGAAGACGTTTCACAGTGCACTCGCACAAGGGTGTGCGTGGGGTGGTTCTGATGGGGTGCAGGGCTGCCGGGGTGCGGGGCCTGCCTGCTGTGCCCACCTTGGCTTTTCTGGGCACCCTCTGCCCCCAGGTCTATGGGGGCGAGTCGGACAAGGGAAAGGCCACGACTAACCCTGTGTGGAGCTGCGGGAGCAGGAGGTGTGCTCCGGCGGGCCACGGCAGAGGGCAGCTCGCGAGGAGTGGTCTCCATGGCGTGGGGCCACCCGCGAGCCACCATCGCTGCGCCAAAGCCACCCTGTGCGGTTATTTGGACAGGAGAGGAGGAGGTCGTGGAGTCGGGCAGGGTCACCGGGCCAGGTGCCTTCTGCCTGACTCCTTGGGGACGAATCAGAGTGGGCAGTTCCTGGAATTCTGTGACTGGAGGCTGAGTTAAGGAAAAACCACTTCATTGCTATTTTTGTGGCCCTGTTTTCTGCAGGTGTGATGAGGGAAAATCTGAGAGTCACAATTATGATATAAATGCATTTATTCAATTGTCTGCAGGCTTTTCCCCCTAAAACACAATTTTAACCCTAAGGGACTCCATTTTCTTGTTCACAAACGAGCTGAGCTTTGGACTCAGTTGGTCCTGTGATAGATGCCATTTCCAAGAGGGCCCTGGCAGTAGGGAGGCCAGGGGAGGCCAGGGGAGGCCAGGGGAGGCCTAGAGATGGCACTCGATGTCAAGCTGCATACACTTTCAGTGGGAAAGGGGCCCACCTTCAGCCACCGTCCCTGAGTGGCCCTTTTTTAAGACTGCCGCTCCGACGCCCAGTTAAATGCACAATTATGTGCCTTTTGTGACTAATTGCTCCTGCTATTGGTGCAACCAGCCACTTTTGGAAGCAGCTACTCCCTCCTGGGAGCAATTACACATGAAAACAGTTCTGCACGTGCAGCTAATTGTGGAAACAAAAGGAGACTGGGGAGGAGCCTGGCTCATGAGGACAGCGCCAACCCCATGGCAAGTGCCAGCCCGCCAGGCGGAGCAGGGGGAGAAGGGAGGGACAGCCTCGTGGGGGCTGCTATTTTAGATTAAACTGTGGTCTCAATTCAAGAAGAGCAACTCATCTCGCTGCTCAGGGGCCTGTGGCTGCTGGGGTTCTAGACCCCAAGTCAAGCCATGGAGCCTCTGGATCTTCACACTCAGGACAGAAGGTCTGCTGCAGGTGACCTGGATCCTGGCCACCAGGCGGCACCTCCCCAAGCACCTGGAAATGAGAGGAGTCTTGTTTTACCAGAGGTGGAGACTAACAACCTCCTCACTTAATGGATAAAACTGCAACAAGGAATTCGTAAACACGTGATTTGGAAGTTTTCTTTGGTTTTTTTAATAAAATACTTTTATTACTGAAATAAAATACTTTAATAAAATACTTTTATTACTGAAATGATGAAATATTTCTCAAAATAAAAGAAATTACTTTTTAAAAAGTTACAAGAGTAAGAACCTCAAGTCTCCCATTACCGCACCCTCTTCCATTTCCTGTCATTATCCCCTCCAGGGGCCCAGCTCCGCGCTCCTCAGGGGGTCGTCCCTGAGGCCAGGGGCTGCCTTCTGGCCAGGTCTCCACACCACCTCAGACAGCTGCAGAGCTCCCGCGGAGGTCACCCTGCGCTGGGCTCAGGGGTCACCTTCCCTGCCGTCAGCGAGTCGTCACAGCCGCTCTCTCTGCAGACACCAGGCTCTCGGTCCCCCTGCCTCTGCGACTCTCTCATCTGCTGACCTCTCCACCTGGACGCTGCAGGCCTGGTCTCCGGCTCCTTCCCTGCCTATTTCTAAGCACGCCCTTGGTGGTCTCTCTCAGTGTCCCGACTTCAAACGTCATGCAGTTGCTGATGGTGCACAACTTCATATTTCTAGGATTTATATCTCCAGCCTGGGCATCTCTCATGACTTTTGTTTTGGTGTGTTTGGGTTTTTTTGTTATCACATGAGTGTTGCTATGTGTGTATCTTTGCGTAAGTGTTTCTGAATGGTGAGTTCCTAGAGGTGGGACTAAGAATGAGAAAGTTCTAGAATACCTAATACTGCAATCAAAGTGTTCTCAGTTTAGTTCGGGGGAGGCAGAACTGAAAAGGCATTCAATTCAGCAAATACAAACCGAAGCCCAGGATGGTAACAACAAAGTGCAGACCAGGAACCCCTGGTTGGCAGAAGGTCTGCACTGTTGGTGGGGCTGCTCCTCTGGGCTTCTTGTTCTTGGTCAAATCCATGTCTACTGAGTACCCTGGGCTTCACGTCCTGATGCATGCACATCGTGCGTGAGTCTTGCGGTCACTCCCAAGAACGTCTTCCAGCAGAGCAACATTGCAGAACGTAGCACCAGCGACATCAGGGTTCGCTCTGTTCCCAGCAGTCACTCAGCACTTCGCGCTGTCTGTTTTGTCTTCCCTTATTCTCCAAGACAAGTGTATTCTACCCAGGAGGAGACCTAGGCTCCGCAGGGTTAGGTGACGTGCCCGAGATCACAGAGCTGCAGGGTCAGGCCGAGGAAGCAGCCTGGGTGAGGCTGAACCCTGGCCACAGCCCGAGCTACCTCGTGAGATTCCGGGTCAGGCCTCTGGTGCCATCAGCTTGGGGACTCTGCGTTTTCTGTGGTAGTCCTTGCCTGTTTCCTCCTGTCCCCAGCCCCTGCAGGCCCGGTCACACTGTCTGCGGCTCTGCTCTTCCTGTCCAGGAGCCGCGGCACGTGCCTTCAGAGGACCCTTGTCTGCCGCATCTCACTTCACAAGCTCATTAGCGACCAGCGCCCTGACACGGCCAGCATTGGCCCAGCACCACTGGGGACCAGGCCCTGACCTCAGGCAACTTAAACTGGTGGTACCATAGCAAATGCTCAGCGTGAGAGCCAGGGGACATCCAGAAGGACCTGTCTCACCTCTGCCTTCCCAACTCCAAAGACAAACAGCAAGGAGGACAGCAGTGCCCCGTGCAAAAGGTGTGGACCCTGCTGAGAGGTTCCTTCTCATCCCTCACCAGGAATCCTGCAGCTGGCTTAGAAAGCAGCGAGGGGGACTCTATCAGGAAGGAGGACGATGCCTTGGGGCTATGTCCCTCTGTACCCGAGAGGTTCCTCCCAGAGGCCAAAACAATGGAGACAGCACAGAGGGACACAACTCAGATGAGACTATGGAACATGTCACTGAGCACCGACAAAAACACGTCAAACACAGGCACCTATTTGGAAAGGCAAGAGGAAGACAAGTAACAGAAGAACTAAAATACAGACGAGTGCAGGCCAGCGGTGAGGACCAGCAGTGGCCACGTGTGCTGGTAAAGGCGCAATTTAGGTCCTTCTCAGCAGAGCCCGAGGAGCTGGGCGCTGGGATCCAGAGCCGTCAGGTAAGGGCACCTCCCCGCAGTGGCCGGTGAGCCAGGATCTTTCCTCACTTGACCGACTTTACATCATTTCATTTTTGATGCCAGGAAGGTGAGGGGGCACCGAGTGCTGGGTGCTGCTGGGCATGGATGGGCCTGAGCACCTCGAGGAGAGTGGAGTCCCCAGAAAGAACTAAAGGGTCCCGGGAAAACCGCCAGGCCAGGAGCACACGCCCTGGACAGTGAGTGAACGGGAAGATTTGTTCATTGGTTTATTCTTTGCTCATTCAACAGCCACTGGTACAGGACAGTGTCCTGAGAGCTTTGTGAATCAGCTTCGTGCACAAGCAGCACTATGAGGCGCACCCTGATATTGTCCCCATTTTACAGATGAGGGGTTGATAAGCCAAAAGCCTAAATCCCAAGGGCACAGATACCTTGCACAGCCCCGGTTAGGAGTCTGGTTGTAGAGGTGAGGTTACCCTACCTGATACAGCATCCTATGTCCATATTTTCTGTTTAGATTCAAGGACTAATTTTACCCAGGAGTCTGCAAAGCCCAGAACTGAGACTTCAAAGACATTGGAAGTGAGGCTCAGAAGGTGCCTCACGTTTTGATGTGACTCAGTTCGAAACATTTGTGACACAGATGAGTTCATTTGGATGGTGTGGGGGATACTATGTTGACTGCTAAGGAATTTCTTAAGGTATCTGTGCAATTTTATCTACAAAATCTCTTGTGAAATCCACAGTCTTTTAAATAAAAGAGAAGACGCTCTTCTCTCAATCTTGGCACCTCTCCTGCTGGAGAGGGCGGGACTGAGGAGTGAGAGGTGTCCATCTCCAGCATCAACACCCTCAGCTGGCCAGTGTGGGAGATTTAACTTGAACTTGAACTTGAACTTGCTTTTCATAACGGTTCACAGACCCTGGGCTGACTCCAAGCCTCTGACGCCAGCCTTAACACTGGGCTTGGCACACAAAGCATGAAGTGTCTGGGTAGGAACGTGAGTGTATTTACAGCTGCCAGCTAACGCTGAAGATTCTTTAATTTGGCTATCATTTTCTAAAAATCACACACGGTGTCCATGCTCCTTTAAATAATGTGATTAAGTGATGTGTCCTTCTTTGGTGTCGTGATAGAATACTGCCAGACCCTGGGAAGGTTCCTGAGGGAAAGCACAGATCAGCAAGGCGACTCGCTCCTCTCTTCTGTCTCTGCTCCCTTTGTTCTGCCCTCTGAGCGCCTCCTCATTAGCGTGGGGCTTTCTAATTCTGCAGTTCCACGTTTGACACTGAATTCACCTTTCCTTTTACAAGACCTGCCGCTCTGTCTGTTCCTTTCTGGACTCTGCAAAGATAAAAATCTGATTTCTCAATGAAACTGAGACTCAGATATGAAGTAGACTTAGGAATCAGGTTAAATTGGCAAAGAAAAAAGAAAATCATTGCATGAGCTAGAAGACTTGCCCCAGACAAACCTGACTTTAAATCTGGCGTAATCATTGTTGTTTGCATGCTCAGAACTACACTACTTTTTGAAGACTTAGTGAAACACGGCCATGAACGGCTGCGGGGCAGGTGAATGGCAGGTGAATGGCGATCCTTACCAGGAGGACCCTTGTACCACCTGACTAGCTTGAACAACTGCAGGCGTAACTAAAGACCAAACCCAACCAGGAAAACTTGAGATTCTGCTTCATGTAAGGCTAACCCAGCAACTGCAATCAATCTTTTTTCAAGAAAACTTAGCAGTCTCTAAGAACAAAAACAGAATTTCTTTTTTTACCCTTCAGATAAAGTGAAACAAAAGTGTGCTAAAATATTAAGAATGCTCCTTCTTTGGGGCTGGGGCTGTAGCTCAGTGGCAGAGCGCTTGCATAGATAGCATGGGGAGGCACTGGGTTCGATCCTCAGCACCATATATAAATAATAAATGAATAAAATAAAGATCCATCAACTAAAAAAAAATTTAAAAAAGAATACTCACTCTTTGATATTTTATGTTCTACATGTCATTTTGAAATGATACTGAGTATCTTTTAGTGGTACATACAAAGTATTTACAGATGACATGATAAGAGAGCTAGAACTTGCTTAAAAATAGAGGGGCCAAGGGGCTGGGGCTGTAGCTCAGTGGTAGAGCACTTGCCTAGCATGCGTGAGGCACTGGGTTCAATCCTCAGCACCACATATAAATAACAAACGAATAAAATAAAGATCCATCTACAACTAAAAAAATATTAAAAAAAAAAAATAGAGGGGCCAAGGACTGGCGGGTAGATGAAATGCGATCAGTCACGAGCTGATCACTGTTGAAACTGGGTAGATGGTTGGGAAGTTGTTATGTCTACCTTCCATAGAAATTTTTAAAAACAAAACAAAAATATTGGTCATGCCCCACTAAACTGATTTCATAGATCCATTAATAGGCCAAGATTTAGTTTGTGAAGTATCTTTTAGAAAATCTAGGAGTTGGGAAACTTGAAACTAGATGCAGAGGTACTCGCCAGACATCAAACTTTAATATCTCCCCACCCCCAGAAAGGTCTGTTTCTTCTTTTGGGGTTGGAAAATGGGATGTTTGTTGAGCATTTCTTCCCCCTCAAGGCACAATTGTATATCAGAAGTCCCTCTGACAAACACTGGAATAGATACAGGGTGATCTGCACCCATCAAGACTCAGGTCAGTTTCTCATGAACTGTGATTTCAGGCATTTGAGTTTGGGGCCCCAACAAGCCTATCTATGACCAACCCAATCACAGGGGAGGCAAATTAGGAGATGCCGTAGGTGACCAAAGCCCCGAGGAGCCCAATATGGTCCTAGGTAGCGCACGAGAGCTGCCCAGCTGTTCTAGAGCAAGGCCGCGCCAGATGCCGAGCAGATGTCAACACTGTGCCTTGGGCTTCCCAACATGCAGAACCGTGAGCCAAACAAAATTCTGTTCTTTGCCAATTACCTACTCTCACATATTTTGTTACAGCAACAGAAAACAGACTAATACACAAGGACAGGAGATTGGAGCTTATATTATTTGGGTTTCCTTGGCAGCTCGTGACAGTTGAGATTTACGAATTAGAGTCTTGTTATAACTTCTGAAGGCCTAGGTACGTGCATTTCATGAGTTCCTCCCTCCATAGAAAAATACAAAAAAATATAGTTTGCTACTGTATTATATGGTTATGAGATAAATAATGTTGGCATTAAAACATTTTCTCCAAACTAAGAGTTAATTGTGTTTCTTCTGATTTTAAAAGAAATTAAAACATTGTCAGACTCCTAAAAATAAGCTGGCCCCTACCTGCTATGTGCACTGTGCTCAGTGGCTGGTGACTCTACTGGGAAACGCCAGTCAAGCACCTGCTGAGGGGGCAGGTGGATGAGCATTACCAAGGGTGAACGTCCAGGGTAAGAGCATGAGGAGGGGACGAGGGGTACGAGATTCCTCGCGGAGTTTTCTCCCATCTGTTCACACTGCCCTGCTCTCTGCTCGCAGCCATGGTGATGTCCGGAGAGAGACGGGAGCGTGTGTGTGGAAGGCAGCTTCAGCCCCATGGTCACCGTGGCGCTGTAGTGGTAGAGGATGGTGGTTTCCAGTTTTAAAGGGAAATTTATTTAAGCACACAACGAAAACACTGAGAACGGATTCTGTCCTCCCTACAGACCTCCCTACAGATGTCCTGGCATTAGTCATAAGAAAGATCACTCAGAAGCTGCCCAAGCTGCCTTCCGAATCTTGGGCTCGGTTGCCATGGTATTTTTTAGCTGTCAGTCAACTGGGTGTCCAGTCTTACGATCCACCAAGTCTCCAGCAGGAACCTGTACGATTGGCACACCTCCTACAGCGGTCTGCGTCTCCATTTTCGGGTCTTACCACCAAGAGGTGACTTATCACGATGCTCTTTGCCAGTGTGGCTACAGTCCACTGCCCCACCTGTTCTACAGAGCCAGACGCTGAGGTGGAATCCCAACATGCTTTCCAAAATGCATTTCAGCTCACTTTAACCTAACAGGGAGACGCCACGCCCCACATGCAGTGTAGACTGTGTGTCCTCAAAGGAGGATGGAGCCTGGCAGAACTGGAGGGAAGCTTCTCTTCATACTGCCAGAGATAAGCGCTCTGCGCTGGCACCCTGCATCACTAGGGGCAAGCTGCGACCTCTGAGCCCTCGGTGGCCACCACCTGCGTTTGGGTGGAGGTGGGAATGGAGGTAACATGAGCTTTACATCTTTCAGTGGTTGGAGGGAAGAGACGTCTGCAGAAGTGAAGGGTGTGTGATTATGGGAGACTCAAATCCTGGTGTGAGAATATTTGTGACATGCACAAATCGTGGGAAATTCAAACTCCAGTGCACACAAACGAAGTTGGATTTTGAAACACAACCCTGCCAATTCGCTTATGGATTATCTGTGGATGCTTTCATGCTAAAAGGCAGAGCTGACTATTTGCAATAGAGATGATGTGGCACAAACAGCCTACAATATGTACTACCTGATGCCCGACAGAAAACATTTGACCCTGCCTTAGAACACAGGCGTCCCACGTGGACGAGAGCCCCAGAGTCCCTTTCAGCAGTCCTGTTATGCCCATGAGTGGTATCACCAGCTGCCCCCGTGGATCTTGTGCTATGTGTTAGGTCCCCACCCCTTACCTCGTTAAGTGCCACAGCCAGATGCGGTAGATAATGTTGCCATTTTATAGAAGAGCAAATGTAGCTCAGGGAGGCCATCTAACTCGCCCAGAGTCGCTCTGGCCAATGCCCTCGCCAGGCTCCCAGCTCACACCCTGCCCCGCGGTGTTGGGTTCCCCAGGCCTCCTTGACATTTCAGATGTGCCACCTGCTCTTCCTTAGTCAGCTTAGGCTGCTGCCCTGTCGTTGGGTGGCTTTAGCCATGTAAGTGTATTTCTTTGGTTCTGGAGACCAGGAGCTCCCTTCTGCCTCTTCCTCTGAGGGCCTCCATCCGTCCTAAGTGCTCCCCCGTGGTCTAACTACCTCTTGTGGCCCATCTTCAGATGCCATCACTGGGGTCTGCACCTCAACACTGAGTCTCACCAGAACACAATCAGTCCAGTACACTGCTGTGCAGAACAAGGGTTGCCTTTGCTTGTCCAGCATGGTCACCTCTAGTGCACACGGAGTTGTGGGTCTGATGCTCCTGCTCCTGGCGGCTGGCCCACCCACAGCCGGCCCTGCTCCATGTGGGCCCATCCCTCTCTCAGGCCTTGGTGAGGGGCTGGGGTGACTGTGCTCTCTGAATGTGGAAATCTCCGCTCTCCCGCCAGATCTGCATGGTTGGTTCTGTTTGGTTGGGTTTCCCTAAACGCGATGACCAGGGCTCAGTGACTGGCAGCCCGGGGTTTATTTCCACTTCCCGTCTCTCTTAGTGACTCAGAGTTTCAACGTTTTATCTCACCTCCTTGGGGGTCACAGAAGCAAAGCAGAGCCGTACTTCTAGCTTCTGGTGACTTCCCAGCCACATGCCTGGACAATCACTCAGCTCTGAGCCAACGTTCCTGCCACGCGGCTCAGGCTGGTTGGGACCAGTTGGAATGTGATTTTCCTGCAGAGTCCCAGAGTTTCAGTCATCACTCGGGAAGAAGGAACTGCACAAGCTCTACGTGCGTGTGTGTCCCTGCACGTGTGTGTCCCTGCACGTGTGTGTCCCTGCACCTGTGCGTGTGTCCCTGCACATGTGCGTGTGTCCCTACACCTGTGTGTCCCTGCACCTGTGTGTGTCCCTGCACCTGTG